>APFE031614867.1:31320-92784 GCA_000404065.3 Pinus taeda | reverse complement strand
CGACCCCGGGAAATTGATGTACCAATTTACCCAAAACGGGCCCACAATTTGGCGTTTCATCTTCTAGGGTTAGGTTTTGGAATGTGAAGGGTTTTCCATTGTTTCTCAACAATAAATAGGCCTTCGAGCCTCATCGTAACACAGTTCAGAGGCATGTAGCCACACATATGTTCTCAGAGATAAGTTACCATCGCCCTAACTGGTTTATTTCCATTTCTAGTTGTAAGCATATTTCAGTTTTCCATTAATGAAATGAAGTATTATTTCCACTGCATCTTTGTGTATATGGTTATCTCTATAATTTTTTGCAGTCCTATTTAAGTCTGGATCATATGATCACATGATGCAAGATGATTTTGTAACATTATGTTTTGAATAATTTCAGTTTTTGAAGGGAAATTTGCATAGTATATCATTAATAAAGGATGAGAAGCCTGTAGAAAATCATGCAATCTCATTGGAATCAATAGAAAATAGGTTGCAACAGTCTTTTCATGTTTTTCATGATCCAATCGCTGATGTGTTGGATGATATCTGTAATCAAAGTCCTTCTCCATTAGCTAACTTTGACCTTGAAAAACATATTGATACAAGCTTGATTCGGTAGCTGATTTCTTTGTCATTTTCAGCAGGAGCCTTGTCACAAAGCTCATATGAAAGTTTGCATTCATGGTATGAGGAGAAGAAAATTAATCCATTGGATGAGCTAAGTCCCAATGCACATGAATTTCAAGATCCTCATGCAATATTTTTGGAGTCAGATAGAGAATCCATATTATTCAATCTGGGAAAATTTGGATCTTTCACATGTTTTCATGGGAGTTGCATTTTAGTAGTTCTCTCTTCTTTCTCATACACAAGTACTTGCGGAGAATACAAACAATAGCCAGAATTCTTACTTGGTTGCATTAGTTGTTTCATTTCACTTGATCAAGTGATGAATGGAATAGTTAGAGTAGGTTTTATTGAATAAGCTCCATTTTGAGCATCTTTTCCAGTTTGTTAGTTGTGTTTTAGTATTGAGCCATTTTTTAGTTGAGTAAAAGTCGGTTTGTGTCTTTGAGTCATCACTATTTAGTCATGTATTTCAGATTGAGTTTTTCTTTTTTTTTACTCAATGCCCAATGGATAAGGCTACTTGGCCTACAGTGTTCTTGGCACCTCCAAGGAGCTACCATCTCCAATGGAGCCAATGTTAGTGTCAGTATTTGCATCCTTTCCCCAGCGATCAAACATGCTCTTACAAACTGGTCTTAGGGTGTCAAAGTCAATTTTTTTCATTTCAATGAGTCTTCAAGTAAAATTTGGTCAGTAGGTATTAGGTCTAGGATTGTTTTCACTCCTTCCTAAGTTTTCCAAGTATTGGTCCATGTCACCATTCGGCTGAGTGTACCATCATTCAAAGGATTTTAATCATTATTTCAAGTTCCAGTGGGTCATTTTACACCTTGTTTGTGCTTCAGTTGTGCTTAGGTAAGGCTCATTTCCCTCTCCTAGGGTTTTGAAGGTAATTTTTCTTGGAAGGTCAAATCATCAACAAAACGTGTATCTTGATGCTCATACAACTTCCCCTCTCCTTAATATACCTTCTTAAACACTTCCCATCATTGATATCCCTCAAATTCATCATTTTCCCACAAACCCTAGCCTATTGCTACAATTTAACACTTTTCTATGTCAGGCCTGCATTTTTCCCTTTTGGACCCCTTCCACTCACTCAATCATTGAAATTATACTTTTCCCTACTTCCTAACATTCCTACCTACTTCCCAAAATTTTCTCAAGAATTTATAAGCCCTTCATCTCCTTCATTTCCCTTTATTTCTATAAATCTCGTGTTCCACACTTAGGATAAGTTTTATTCAAATCATGTTTCTGAGCAAGAAAAGATGAATTTGACAAATGTGAGAGAGGTTTATGTCCACCATATACCCAAGAATAAAAATCTCCTTCATTTTTGTACACATTTCTCATGGTTTGAAACAAATTTCCAAAACATCATTTGCCTCAGGAGAGTTGATGCACTTCTAAAGTGACCTTGTGAAAACCAATATTTATCCTAACTAGAGTGACAAAATTACTTTCTTTATGAGTCAACTGATAACGAGACAAATAGATATTTCCAATGAGCTATCATGAGCTCAGTTTGGAATTGAGAAAGACCTCCAAAAGTTGACTGAAACAACACTCCTCATTTTGGTGACCTCATTCTTCACATTTTGACCAGTCTTGCGAGGTTGAGTATTTGACAGTAAAAATGAGCTCCAAATTGAAAAATTCAAGATTTTTTGGAAAGTACGCTCGACACGATTTCCAACGAGCTATCCCATGCCCAATTTGGACACCGGAAATGCAGTAAAAAGTCATCTTGATGTGGCATTGCGCGTTCAAGAGGTGGCGCTGCACATTCTGGAGGTGGCACTGCACATCCATGGGTTGGCGCCGCGCATTGAACAGAAGGTCCAGAAAGGCCTCAAACTTCATAAAAACTTCAATATTTCCCTCCTTCCCTTCAATACAAGTAATTTTTCCTCCCATACTACATTGTTGGTTTGCATTCAAACTTTTAAACATGATCCCCCTTGGTAAATGTCAAACCCTAAATTCTCCCTTGGTTATGCCTAAAACCTAAACCCCAATTATTCCTCCTATCACCTAGCACTAAAACTATAAACTATTTCCCTATTACATTCCATAACATCCACATCCCTTTATCCCTCTTCCCAAAATGCATTATATCAAACAAACCAAGCCCTACCTCTCATTTTTATGATTCCTACTCCCTCATTCATTTTCTAGCCCATAAAGTCATCTCCCATCCCCTCTCTCCTAAGTCACTCTTACTCATTCCATTCATACAACCTCAAACCCTAAAACAAATTCATCCCTTTCCCCCTCAAACCCTAAAACCAATTCCTAAAACCCTCATAACCTCTTTAGCACTCTCACAAGCTCACTCATAAGCTCAAACCCTAATGAGCTCACCTCCCCTTCCCCTACCCCTATTCACCATAGCTCATTCCTCAATTACCTTCTCTATGGTTTCAAGGCTTCAAAACTAAACCAACATGGAAACGAAGGACAAAGATTATGAGGAGGAGGAAAACAGTTGTAGTGAAAGCATGGAAGATGAACCTCAGCATCAAAGAAAACCACATAAGGGAGACAGACATATTAGAGGGGCACAAAAGAGATTTTTTACAGCTAATAGGCATGTGCTTGATCCACAGGATGTGGAAGGGAGCTTGCCTTCTTCATAAACTCATAGGCAAATGCTACCTCCACAAGATGTGGAAGGGGCTTTGCTTTCTTCATCAACACAATAGGTACAGGTACAGTAGCTACACAATGGGAAAGAGAAGATGCCTGAGGAAAGTTTTGATGATGAGGAGGAAGAAAGAGATTTTGATTTGACAGATCATGATGAGCCTGAGCAGCGTTATACTCATCATGGCATGGAAATAATTGACTTAGAGGCTCAGGATGAAGAAACAATAAAGCACATCATCATACAGGAAAAGGAAGCTCAAGTCCAAGCTTTGATGGACAATTTGGAGAGGGCCAAGTATGTCATCACATATTTGGAACAAGAGAGCAAGAAATTGGGTGACATGCAAGTCCTCATGGAGCTTGAACTTCTCAAGGTAAAACGACAAGGTGACAAGGAGGCACAGGTCACTTTGACTCCTATTGAGAAGGAAATTGAGGATGATAGAGAGACTTGGCTTGAGAGGGACAATTTCAAATTGGAGAAGCTATTGCAGAAGGCCAATAGGGATAATCAGATGATCAGACACATGGCTTACCATTACAAGACTCGAAACAAAATTTGCAACATGAGGGTCAAAAAAATGAAAGCTAGGCTAAGGCGGGCTCTAAAGGGGAAAAATGAGGAGGATAGGCTTAGTTTTCTTGTCGAATCTTACTTTTCTTATTAGGATACTTGATGATGGTGATTGTCACCAATTTGTGTCAAGTTTGAAAGAATTTTTGTCATTTTCAAATTTTGTTATTTTAAACACAAAAAATCATGCTCAGTGGCGTTGTGCTTTTCCTAGGGGCATCCAATGGATGAATGGCTCGCATTTTTGCATTCATAGTGATGATTACATGTACCCTATGCATTTGCTAAGTTTTTGGGGCAGAATTGGTCTACCAAAAGGTCAAACAACATCCTGCAAATGACCTTTCTGCCACTTATTGGACACATAGATGCAGTCTTGGGAGAATAAACTTTTGAGGGGTCAAATTATCTCCAAATGAAGACATTATAGGTGTTTTGGAACTTAGACTAGAATACCTCTCTAATGAGCTATCATGAGCTCAATTTTGATGTCGGGAAGGCCTCCAAAAGGGACTTGAAAGTGGTGCTGGGTGTTGGGCCAGTGGTGTTGTGCGTAGGGAAAACTTGCACAAAATGGCTATTTTTCCATTTTTTTGACTGTGTTCATGGATTTTCTCTCATGGAGGATGTTTTACCATTGTAAACACTGACTCAGCATGTAAATATGATGGATAATTAGTAGTAGAGGGTAGATTCATTGCATTAAAAGTCAATTTGAGCTCCAATAAATCAATTTTCACTTTTAGAGGCAAGTTGCTGAGATGGCTATATTCTAGTTTCTTGTTTAGAGTTGGTTAGATTAGCTCCTCATCTTAGCAATTTGACCCCTGAGGATGGGAGGAGGTTGAAACAAATCCTATATCTTCTTCTTCTTTCTCATTGTAAAGGGTTGGACTCAGCTGGATGCTCAGACCTTGATTGTACATAATTTTGTAGCACTTTAGCAGTAGATTAATAAGAATTGCAACTATTTTTATGGGATCCATGTGGTATGGAGTTTTAGTATAGTTTCTTATTTTGTGATCATATGTTAATGTGTATTATGTACTTCGTTAATCATTTCATTGCTTCTAAGTGAATTCTTTCAAGTTGATAGGGAGAATTCATTACATCAGTGCTCTACTTTGGGAAAGCATTCACCATTTCATGTTTTCTACAGTTTGGGAAAGATCCATGGTAATCACATGCTCTTCCTAGCCTCTCACAGGTCCTAAACACCTCACCCATCAATACCTAGAGTGCTAAACCTTATGCCTACCTTTCCCCATTGTACACCCTACAATTTGGACCTAACTCCCTAGACCTAAACTGTCCAACTCTACCTGATCCAGCAAAACCCCTTCAAAATCCAATCAAGACTCCATGCTACTATACCTAGCCTAAAATCATTTTCTTGATCCAATCATCTTGGCTGAGATCCTTACAAAGAGAGTCATCTCCTAGCCTAGTAGGGCTAGGTACTTGGCTAGGCATAGTTTGTGGTTACCCTGGCAGTGCCTTCTTTCAACCTGAGGTTCAATCAAGGTGGTAACACCCCGCATGTCACAGATCACACTGATTTCATGTAGTTGATATATGCCTTAGCATTACCTACCATAACATGAACATATACATAGTATAAACACATAATATCAATTCATATCCACATGATATTGATCTTGCATATATGTGAGGTTGCTCTTCCACTTTTTTCCTCCTAAGATCACGAACCTCTTCATGTCATTCACTTGCATAAGAAATTATTCCTCCACCAAAATGATCCTTCACAACCTTTTCAAAAAATAGCATACATACATATATACATATAAATATTAGCATAAGACAATCATTATCCCTAACGACCCTATCAGACAATGACATTTGTACATACATATATACATATAAATATTAGTGTAAATCAATCATGATCGCTGATGACCTCGTTAGATAATGGAATACATACATATATACATATAAACTTTAGCATAAGATAATGATGATCCATGAAGACCCTATTAGACAATGACATTCATACATACATATATACACATGAGCATAATCATGATCACAACATAATTACCAAATATCATAAGCTCTAGGTTAAGAGAACTCCCTTTATCTGCATAGAACATGTACAACATTGAGAACAATAGTTACCGACATAGCCAAGGCATTTGACACCTTAAATCCATTTACTTTACCCTTCCTATTACCTTTCTCATGACTATCCTACCATCATCCATTTATCCCAACCGACCCAACCAATCCAACTAGTTGTCGTATTCTTACCTTCAGTTTCCCTTTACTCATGGACTGTGCTTCACCTAGGTCTTACATTACTTGTTTGGTTCCACACATCTCTCCCCGAGCTCCATTTACTTTCCTCTTTCCCAAACCAATTCCAAAGACCCTCAAAACATAAAAGATAAGAACAAGAAGGAAAAAAAGAAGAAAACCATGAAACCCAATAACAATACAACACCACAAACAAAGTGGCATGGTCATGCACTAGACATAAACAAATTGCAAATCAAGTGCAAATAAATCACAAAGAACATAAGCATAAAACTAGAAACAAACATCTTGAATCAACCCCATGGGTTCCCAATGCTTCCCAGGGAAATATCAACCCAAGAATTCTTCAATATTTCATGGCAGTCCCTTTTTCCATGCAATCCCTACATCATACTGCCATAAACACATAATTGTTAGTGTATAAATAAATATAACAGTATACTAGTTACTTACCTTGTTGTGCCAAGCATGGTTCCTTGTAACTGAAAACATACATGCCATCTCTCAAGGGACTCCAATTCCCTTGAAGAATCTAGCTATAACTAGAGGCCAACTATTATACTTGTCAAATACATGTTCATGAATCTATCACATATCCACATAATGTTAGACAAAATCAAGGTTAAGGAGAATTCATGTATTCATGCAAAATATACATTCATTTGGAGTTGCGTTTTCCAATCATAGCCAAAGGAATTCTCACACAATTCCTTTATTTTAGCTTTTGCCTTGTTGTAATTAAGTCTTATTAGTTGTTAGCACATCACCCAGTTGTTAGAAATATAGACAAAATAATTGTTACCTTGTCTTGCTAATACCAAGCATGTTTCGTTGGAACTATTCACACATGTCAATCACACATTCCAAATATCAAGACATCATGTCTATTAATTTGAAATCAACCTTTACCAGTACTAATAATCACATGATAATCAACTCATAGTCATTAATCATAATATTACAACTAGCACCCACTTACACTCAAGTGCATATCAATTGTCTCAGCGCATATTTTGTTAGTACAATCATCTTAAAACAAGATCATTTCTTCATGCAATTTTATAAACACATACACATATCATGCACTTAATCAAACATTAAAAAAACATGTAAACATACAATGTTATATAATTCAAATAGATGACATAATCACACTACATACAATGACCTCATGCACAAGAACCATAACAATGACAATTCATACATAACAACATGCATCTAGCCATATGGGCTAAATGGGATAACCATAACCATATCTAGTCCAAGTGTTTGAACCTAGAAGCTCTTATATCACTCTGTAAGCACCCCTCCCACATTTAACCAATTTCACTTGCCTACCAGGTTAAACATGAACTAAGAGCTACTACAACATGAATCAACTTTCTAAGTATAGTTAAGGGAGTGGAATCGATAATCTGAAACTTGATTGACCTGCCTTAGGAGCTATAGGAACCCCAAGAGCTAAACCACCCCTCCAAGTACCCAAATCTTGAGTCAGATTGTTTTTTCACTGATTTGGACTCATATGTAAGCATAATAGTGTATCCATGCAACTCTAGGGCTGTAGTCGCATGCATAAGCCTACAAGGTAGAGATTCCAATCCCAATTTCTCAGTTTTGAGCCTGCAATCCTAGAATCAATGCCACCTTTCAGGGATTGTCTCCAGATCACTACCCAAAACTTAATAAGACCTTTAGAAATGATAAATAAAAATAATACAAAGTCATTAATACAAAACTTGATCAAGAACTTGACCTAATCAAGCCTAACCATGACACACATTTCGTGAGACACATAGCGAACATGAAATCTATAGGTCATGAACACATCTTTCAAAATAGGGGTATGATACTTATCTGAGAATTATCAAGAAGGTCTAATTCCCTCCCACAATAGAAAAAATTAAATATATTAGGCATTCAATAACCAATCATTTTCCAATCAAAACATGATAAGAGCCATAACTAGAAACTTTCATAAAACCATGCCTATAACCAACATATAACTAGAGTAATAACAATGATATAACAACCATAAAATCCACATCATAGCAAGAACATTTACTCATAAAATACAAGAGGAAAATAACTCTTATTAACATGTGCAAAAGCCAACCAAGTCAAGGATTTCCATGTACTTCTTGACCATAGATGGGCCTAAACCAAATCTTTCTTTCAGCCAATCACCCTCGTGCCATATTCCAAGATTGAATGTGGAATCTCATGGGATAACCAAGACATAAACAACAAAGGGAATCTAGAGGATGAACTACCTCCACCCTCACACTATTGTGATCTAACCTAAACCAGTATCAAGATCACAAAACCAAGCCAAACTTGGATGCCTCAGAATTCCTTTACCATCCATTGAGGACTTTTCTTGTCTCCACCCACCTATTGAGGGTTTATCAGAGAAAGTCATCTCTGCCCCAAACCCCTGGGATTTGTCAGAGACCACCTCACCCAAATACAAAACCTTCCAACAATCCAAAGCTCAACCAAGAATGAATCCCATCACACCATGGCTATCCGAAAGTGGAAAGGTGATGTTGAAACCACTATCAAACCATGAAAAACCCATGCCAATGATAACAAATGAACCCAATACAGAAATGCATGCACCATGCATTCACACTTCAACTAGGAAATCACACATGCAACCTACCTGGAAGTCCTCCTATTGAAGTTGCTTGATCTAATCCTTCCTTTCTTGTCCTTTTCTTTCCTTGTCCTTCCTTTTCTTTCTTGATTTCTTTCTCCTCTTGGTTCTTTTATCTCTCTAAAGCTAAATCCAAAACCAAATTGACAAAAGGCTGAACAAAAGATATGAACTAATCCTCAGAAGAATTTGTATCATTGAGACCTCTAATTTCTTCATTTTCCTCTATTTTACTTCAGTTTCCTCCTCATGCAAACATGTGACCCTTCATCTCCCTTTTCTCCTATTTTCCTTTATTTTCATAAATAAAATGTCAAATAATGAATTTTTCCTTTGTCAATGCCTTTGCTAATTTCCCCTTAGCCATAATAAACCAAAATGAACACCCACTAAGATGTTTTTCCCAACAATAAGCTTCTAATACGTGTCCCATGACCTTGGTCTTATTTTTCCTTTATTAACTTTATTACATGAACTTTTAACCTTGGGTTGTTACATTAAGAAATGGTCAATTGATATTATGAGATTTTCGCCCTATATTTGAGAAAAATCAACAATAATCTTTTGTATACATACCTAAATTTAATTTCAGGAATCAAATAACTATAATCTAAATTTCAATATAGTTTTGAAACCACTTTTCAAGAATAAGGTGGCTTGAAGTGGAAAATGTATACTATAAAATACTGTAACTCTTGTGGATGCATCCTAAAGGATAATTTGAGATGAATATGTCATTTTATGTGAAAATAAAAATATATATATCTTTTAAACCCTAACGATGTGCTTATCAAAACTAACCACACTTATGCATTTAAATACTAAAAGCATCCATGCATTAAAATATTAACCCTACCAATCTCTAGGCTTTCAAAAATAAAGAAGCAATTCTATCGTATCGATGCTTCTATAAAACCAACCACACCGACACATTTAAATAACAATTGCGTTGATCCATCAAAATAATAAACACACCTATCTCCGAGATTTTGTGAATTAAAAAAAAAAAAGATTTCTATCATATCAATGATCTTATAAGAATAACAGCACCGATGTGGTTAAACAAAAAGTGCACCTAAGAGTTAAAATAATAACCGCACCTGTTTCCAAGATTTTGAAAAAAAAAAAAAAACTATAATAATAGTGCTTTTGTAAAATGAATAACATAGATGTGTTTAAATAAAGCCAACACCGATCTGCACCTGTTTCCAATATTTTGAAAAATAAAAATGAATTATGTTGGTTCTCTCTTATAACAATTATTGCACCATTGCATTTAAATAAAAACCACATTGTTGTGTTAAAATAATAATTGCACCATTTCTGGGATTTCAAAAATAAAAACGAAATAATTATATCATGTCGGTGTGTTTAAAAAATTTAGCGCACTGATAATTTATCATAATTGGTGCAAGTTACTTGTAAATGCACTCGTGTTGTTTACTATTTAACACAATGATGTTTGGAAAAAGTATTAAAATAATAATGCGATTTTTTTTAAGAAAATTGAAAATTCAACGACAATTGATTTTTCAAAATGTAATTTCATAGTCTTTTAAATAGTAATAAGTTTTTCATTATTTCATTATTTTTCCCAAAATGACAAGGGAGATGTTTGCAAGAGAGACATACTAGGATCATTACGCAACAATAGAATACTTTGGCACAACAAAACTATATAGAAGATCGGAAGTTGAAAGGTATGGTGATTCACCGAAAACCTTGTATAGGAAAAATTTTAAATTTTATTATTGATTTTGCTATAAAAAAATTGCAATTTCTGTTAGGTTTAATTAAAAGATAAATCATTTGCAACAAAGACATACTGGAAGCATTATGGAGTAGAAAAATATTTTGGAACCGCAAAAAGCTCATAATTAGAAAGGTATGGTTATTCTTTCAAAACCCTAAATAACAAAAAATTTAAACTTTG
The DNA here is from genome assembly GCA_000404065.3 of Pinus taeda. Lineage (NCBI taxonomy): Eukaryota > Viridiplantae > Streptophyta > Pinopsida > Pinales > Pinaceae > Pinus > Pinus taeda. The sequence goes on along the minus strand of APFE031614867.1, from coordinate 82,074 downwards.
TTGTTGATTTTACTGTTGAATTTTTTTACAATTTCTATTAGATTTATTAAAAATTTAAAAAAAAAATTAAAATCCCTACATAATTAAAAACTCTTTATAGTCGAGAATATATAAGGCTTTTTCCAGGGTGGAGGGCTCTGCAACTTAAGCTAGGGTTGGAGTTGGCACTACGGTTTTGATTCAGGGTACCATGGTGGGACGCACAGGGGGGAGTGATGCTCCCTCCTATAGTCAGGTAGTAACATAAGGAAGCAACGAAGAGATAAAGAAGCATTTCAAAAAACCTCTGGAGAAGGTATCAGAGGCAAGAAGCAAGGGAACATCTGAAAGAAACAGACTTCAGGATCGGGAAGGGGATCAATAGGAAACAAGTAAAGAAAAGGAGAATGGAGGCAGCAGTGAAAAATCGACTTCCATAAGGACAAATGGGGTCTGCAAACCCAATTTGAGCATTATTCCCTGGGTCATATTGAGCGATCTCGCGATACAAGCACATAGGGATCATATGAAGGAACATGGGATCATATGCAAGTTCATGGGGTTATGGCTGACGGAGAGAGTGTTACACATCTGGATAAGGAGCCATTGGAAGCCAAAGGGGGAAATACATCTACATCTGGGTTCTAAGGGCTTCTTCACAGTGGTGTTCACAAGCCTAGAGGACAAGGATAGAGTGTTCGAAGGGGGGCCATATTTCTATGTTGCAGCAGGACTCTACATGCGGCCGTGGATGATGAACTTTGTCCCGGAACGTGAAACATTCACATCAGTATCGGTTTGGATCAGAATTTACTGCCTTCATTTGGATTATTAACTATTAGAATATTTGAAAACAATAGGTAAAAATATAGGGCATTTTCTAAAGATCTCAAAGGCAACTTTGAAAGGAAAATATACCTCCTTCGCCCGAATATGTGTGGAGATGGACTTATCTGGAGCCCTTCCAGAAGCGATAATTTTAGAAGTGTATGATGAAGAATGGGTGCAGATTGTGGACTATGAGCACATGCCATTTAGGCGCCACAAATTCCATGAACATGGGCATGTATTCAGAGACTTCCCAACAATCAATATGGAAGATAGTGGGAAAACTACTGTGGATAGAGATCACGAGTGTTTCACCAAGGTTGGGGACAAAGGGAAAGGGGGTAAACATCCACACAAGAAGATAAATGAGGACAGGCATACAAGACAGAATAGTTTCAAGATCCTAGAGGAAGAAGACGGGAACAAGGATATAGTCTAGGACATGGAAAATATAACCAAGGAGGGGGATGAGGAAGCTGAAATGGAGGACATCACAGTAAGCAACCAGCAAAAGCATCATCTATCAAGCTACATGGAGATCAGTAGGGACCATGATATGACACCAAGTGAAGTAGGAACGGAGGACCATGAACTGCATGAGATACTAGATAAGAAAAATCTAGATCTAGAGAAATTTTTGGAACAAGGAAAGAACATAGGAGTGGACTCTCTGCCGAAAGAGGATTATGATAGAGTACAATAGCTCTTTCTATGGAGGTCACAATCGAAGGGAAATGGAGTCAAAATAAATCATGAAAGCCATGAATCAAGTGGGGTCAAAATGATGGAGAATTCACAGGGACAATCTCCAAAGAGCTCAAGAAAGAAAAGAGGAAGAAAAAGACAGAATTAGCTATTGAATGAATGTGGGAAACTATTGATTAACTCAGGTAAGATGAAAGATCTCACGAGTTATTCCTTTACAAACCTTTCTTAATGAAGATCACAACTTGGAATATTAGAGGCATAAGAAATAGAAGGAAACAAAGAAATCTCAATAATAGAATGAAAGAAGAAAAACCAGATATGGCTTTTATTCAGGAGACAAAATGTTTGATGGATAATATAAGAGAAGCTCATAATAAGTGGTTAATCAAGTATGAGTATCTAGAGGTTAAGGCAAATAACTCGGCAAGGGGGATTCTCACACTGTGAGAGCTGTAGAAATTTGGAATCCTGGATGTTGAAGCATCCAAGAACTATATTTCCTTGGTATGTCAATCTATAGGTGATAAGGAGATATACATGATCACAAATGTTTATGGACCTCAAAAGAAAATATACAAACTCAAGCTTCTCACCTCACTAGAGGATCTAAGAGCAAGACATCCCAAGATGCCCTAGATCGTTGCAGGAGATTTCAATATGATAAGATCTCTTTTAGAGAAAAAAGGAGGCATTAGACAGCTAGGTAGAGACTCCATGGCCTTCCAAAACTTCATTATGAACATGGGACTAGTGGACACTGAAACAATAAATGGAACCTTCACATGGAACAACAAGAGGGGAGTGGCCTCTCAAGTTGCATCCAAACTTGATAGATTTAATATTTCAAAGGAACTCCTTCTCACAGGCCTTTCCATGACAGCTTCCATTCTAGCCTTTGGAGGATCGGATCACTGGCCAGTACAGCTAGAAGCCACCTTTATGGGCACACAATGAAACATACCTTTCAAGTTTGAAAATGCCTCGCTCTCACACCCTGAATTAACTAGTAACATTGATAAATGGTGGAGAGAGGAGTTGAACATTCAAGGCACTAAAATGTTCATGCTCCAACAGAAACTTAAACATATCAAATCCAGACTTAAAGCTTGGAACAAAAATGAATTTTGGCGATATCTTTTAAGCCAAAAGAGAAACTGAGCAAAAGCTCCAGGAGATTAATCAAATCAACATCACAGATGGCTTCATCGAAGAGCGGAAAAAACTAACTAACTCTTTGCAGGAAGAATGGGAAGATCAATGCCTACAAGAAGAAATTTTCTAGAGGCAAAAATCAAGGATACAATGGATAGAGAGGGAGAAAGAAATACAAAGTTCTTTCACAAATCCACTATGGCTCATAGGGAATACAACAGAATCACAAAGATCAAATATTCTCAAGGGATTGAGCTTGTCTCTCACAATGATATTGAATCGGTCCTTGTACAACACTTCTTCAATATTTTACAGGAGCCATTGGAGGATAGATCCAGGTCCATTAACCATTTCACTCAGTATATCCCTTAGCTGGTTACCAGAGAGGATAACCACAATCTTAACAGGCTAGTGTCGGAAGAGGAGGTTAGTGAAGTAATTAATGAAATGCAGAATGGAAAAGCACTAGGCCCAGATAGATTCAATGTAGACTTCTTCAAATCCTGCTAGGAAACAGTCAAACAGGATATCCTCGAGGTTGTGGAAGACTCAAGAAAGTCCAAAAAGGTTCTGAAGGATCTTAATGCTTCCTTCATAGCTCTAATCCCAAAACATGAAAATTCCATGACTCTGGATGGTTTTCGACCCATAGCCTTACGTAATGTGGTGTATAAAATTATTTCCAAAGTAATATCCAATAGACTCAAGCACCTTCTACCTTATCTCATCTCCGAGCAGCAGATAGGCTATGTGGAAGGATGACAAATCCTCAACAATATCATCCAAGCCCATGAGGTGGTACACTCTCTCAAAAGCAACAAACAAGCAAGTATGATCATTCAATTGGACCTAGCGAAAGCCTATGACAAGATAAGCTAGTCTTACATAAGATCAATTCTAAAAGCTTATGGCTTTGACCAAAATTGGATAAGATAGGTTATGGCACTAGTCTCCATGACCAGTTTTTCCATACTGCTTAATGGAGCTCCATCAAGAACCTTCACACCCTCCAGAGGACTCAAACAAGGAGATCCGCTCTCACCATTACTCTTTTTCCTCATGATGGAAGGGATGGGTAGAGCGATCAAAAGGAAAAATGCAGAAGGACGAATCCAGGGCATCAAACTCACCTCAGATGGAGCGACAAACGCTCATCAACAATTTGTGGATGATACAATGTTCCAGGGCATACCCATAGTCAGGGAAGCTAGAGAAATCAAAAACATATTAAATGACTTTGTTATGGTAGCAGGCATAGAGGTAAGCCTTAACAAGTCCAAAGTCTTTTTCTTTAACACTAATATTGCTATTCAGAGAATCATTACCAGAATTCTTGGATTTCAAAGGGAACAACTACCTTCCAAATATCTTGGAATTCCTCTTACTGACAAACCTCTAAGCAAAAAAGTGTGGGAGCCAATATTAAATAAACTTCAGTACAAGGTCAAAAAATGGACATGCATGTCACTAAATTTGGCAAGGCGCCTTGTGCTCACACAGGCGGTCCTGTAGGCCATTCCCATTTTCATGTTTTTAGCTCTTCCTGCTCCTTAAGGCATTAAGTAGTAGATAAGAAGTATACAAAGGGACTTTCTATGGGGTACAGGGGAAGAGAAAAAGAAGTGAGCTTTAGTAGCCTGTGACAAGCTCTACAAGCCCAAAAGCCATGTCATCTTGGGACTTCATCATCCTGAGACCCTCAGTAGAGTTTTGGGAGCTAAGCTTTGGTGGAGATGGATCAAGGAGTCAAATTCCCCCTGGGCTAAGCTTTGGAAATAAAAGTATGCCAAGAATTGGCAGGAGAAGGATCACATTAGAATGTCAGGGAAAATAAGGGGCTCACATATTTGGAACCTTGACTGGGAAAGTAAAAGTATTTTTCAGCAACACTGGTTCTGGGAAATCCGAGCAAGGGACCTTGCTCAATTTTGGGAGGGCAAATGGAAATAGGAACTCAACCCCTATAGGGGTGAATTATTAGATCTCAAAAGTGACACAGATAGAAAAGGTCTGTTTTTGGTAAAACATTTTTGGGACCAGGGAAGGAACAATGGAAAATGGAGGAATTGGAAGTTTCTAAGATACATTGATGAGAGTCCTCTAAAGGCCAAGGCAGATGCTCTCACCCAGGATCTAGAGCACAGAAGGATTCTTGTTTCCTCCTCACCTGACCAATTAATATGGGGAAAGAAAAATGAAGGTAACATTAACCTCAAAGAGGTTAAATAGGAAGTTCCAGGATTTAACTTTGTGAATCCTGATCAAGTCTGGAAGAAACTATGGTAAAGCCCCCACTATATGAAAATAAAGTTATTTATCTAGCTAGTGCATCAAAGGAAGATCTTAACTTGGGAGAATCTCCTAAAGAAAGGATTCATTGGTCCTTCCAAATGTTACCTCTGTGGCTCACATGAGGAGACGATTGAACACCTTCTCAACCTCTATCCTTTCACTTCCAAGTTGTGGGACTGGGTGGCCTCAATCTTTAGACAAACTGATAGGGATAGTCTCAGCATATCCAACACTTTGAAGAACTGGAAAAATAATTTCTCAGGGAATGAGATTATTAATAAATCCTGGATTTTGGTTCTAGGCTTTGTCATCTAGAATGTTTGGAAAAGAGCGCAATAGTCAGATTTTCAAAAACAAAACAAGCAAGCCCCAACAAATAATTGACCAAATTCTAAGGCAGCTTAAAGACACAGTTAGAAGCTTATTGAGGACTTTCCTAAGGATCCTCCTATGCCCCAAGAGGAGTGTCTTATACTTCACTTGGGTCTCCAGTCCATCAGTCCTCTGGGAATAATAAAGGAAGTGAGCCTAATAAATACAAGGGTTAACATTTGGAAGCCCCCTCCTTATGGTTTCTTAAAGGTTAATATTGATGGAGCATCTAAGGGCAACCCAGGATTAGCGGGCTTTGGGGGTGCCATAAGAGATGATCAGGGACAAATAAAGCAAATCTTCCATGGCCACTTGGGGAAGGCCACTAATAACATGGTTGAACTCATGGCATTAGAGAAATGCTTAGAAATCCTGGTGGACTCAAATTCACACAATGTTATAATTGAAACAGATTTGGAATTGATTATTAGAGCGGCTAAGAAAATTTGCAATGGAACCTCACCAGATAAGGTGTCGAGGCATTGGAAGCTTTTATAGGTTTTTCACTGTATCTACTCCCACCTACAAACCCTTAAAACTATTATATTTTTTCATGTAAAAAGGAAAGCTAACATGTTACTGGATTGGTTGGCAAATGAAGGAGTCACCAATAGGGACAAGGATTCTAGGTATGCTTGGGATTCGTTACCTATAGGCAAATTGTGGGAGGACTATTTCTGTCACGCGACCCAAGATATGGAACTATGGACTAACAGGATGGATCGAAGGGATTCAGGAGACAGGTGGGAGGATGAAGAACCCTAAACCGTCTGACCCTTTTTGGTTTGTTGTTTTCCAAAGCTCAGAGTACTTTTGATTGAATACTGAAAGGACTGACTCAGATAGTACCACAGGTTTGGTCATCCATCTTCATATTGCTTAGTTGGTGTTTGACAGAGAATCTGGGTGGACTACATTAGCTCAAGAACTGTCCACTGGACTGGACTGATGGACATCACGTGGTGAAAGAATGTGTTTTCTTTTCCACGAAACAATCATTTCAAAACGACAAGTGGTATATCGAGCAGGGTCTGAATGGTTTATGGTTTTTTGAGGTTGGCCCCCGATTCCACTCTTCACGCGACACGTTGCAGCGAGAGGTGAGAGAAAACCGCCCTCATCGGGCTGTTAACTTTCGGGCTTCTTGTCCTCTTAATATGTACGAAGGCCATTGGATCTAAGTCGGATGATCAACGGTGGTGATTTGTTTGTGTTAGTTGGTCGGAGCTGAAAAAGTTAGAGTGTTATGCTTATAATTTTTGTCGAGTCCGTTTGGAAGTTTCAAGTATGATTTGTGGTGGGACCTCTTATGGACCCTTAGTGGGTCATTTGTGGCCTTTTTGTGCCCTCGGGTAGGTGGACTCGTCTTCCAAGGAGTTCACAGTTCATTTGGTGCACGTCATCACTACGATATGTTCTTTTGCCCTAATTGTTTGGCAGTTTCTCCCCGGTTTTTCTTGTTTATGCTTCTCATGGTTTTGGGTGAGTGTTTCAGTTTCTACCTACCCTGATGATTGTTGAACTCTCATAGAGCAGGTGCGGCTTCATGTAAATTATGTATAATTGGCTAGCTTAATAGAAGGTCCTACTCTTACTTGATCAAAAAAAAACTTTTTACAATCTCTATTTCTATTTAGATTTCATTAAATTTTAGAAAAAAAACAAACAAAAAATTATGTACTTACCTTAAACTCTTGCTTCATATTTCTTATGTGAGTGAAAAATTTCACCTTAGGGTTTAACTCCCTCCACCACTTCACAGTTAGAGTTTTTCATTTTAGGTATTTTAGATTTAATGGGTTTGTGTACTTAATGTATATAGGTCGTTTGACATGTAAAGTAGGGGGAACACTTATTGAATCAGATCCAAACCCTGTCGGCCTTGTCTATTTAAAAAAAATGGCATGTGTTTATCAGTACGCCATGTGTAGTAAAATGCACTGGTGATGGTAGTTCTTTTATTGTTACATATCACAATGAATCATGTCAACCTTGTATGTTTAAAAAAAAAATGACACATGTTTATCAGTGTTTCATCTATAATACAATGCACCGATGATGGGGATGCTTTTATTGTTACATACTGCATTGAGACTTTCATCCTTGTCAATTTTAAAGAAACGAAATTTGTTTATGAGTGTGCCCTATGTAATATAATGCACCAACACACCTTTACCAAATAACAACACTAAGTGACCTGTATTTATTTTTTTATGTTTTCATTTTTTACTATGATAGAGGTTCTTTTATCATTAGAAATCACACTACCATAATTTAAAGTTATTTAAAAAAAAATGTTATTGGTGTTCAACAATTAATAGCCTGGTGTGTTTGACAGGTCAAATGTGTCAAGGCATTTATGCAAATAACTGTACCAGTGACTAGAACTCCTTTTGGCTAAAAATTATTTGATTTATGTATAAAATATATTTATTGTCTTTTGTATTGGATGGTACATGTTGTGTATTGATAAAAAAAATGTTTGATAAGTTGTGAAGTACCAAAAATATTGATTGGCACAATGATAACACATCCAAAAAAAGAAAAATTGATTTTTTTTGTAAATTATTTACAAACTTAATTTGTTTGAAGTATATGTAAGTTTAACTTATATGTATTGGTTAGTGTGTGTCAAGCATAGCCACAAAATGAGAAAGGTCGATATGGTTATTTCTAATCTAAGTTCAGAAGAGCGCATAATCCTAATAGAAAAATTGCTGAATGATGAATCAGATGAATGAAAAAATATTATTCAATGTGTTTTTTTTTTTTTTTGAATTTTCATTAATAATATACTTAAGAATATTAGATGACATGTTTCAAAAAACATATTAATTCATTTATCTTTAATGTTGTGCAAGTAGCAACAATGAAGGTAAAAATCAATGTCGTTCGAAGAAAAGAAAAATTATAGAACATGTAAATGACGATGAATTGGTCTTTAGCTCATATGGAGTGGTGTTGGAGGTTAATGAAAGGAGGGAATTATTTTACAAAACTATGAAGGATATAGCAGAACGAACATATAGACATATTTTCCACTTACAATACAAAAATCAATATAATGATTCCAAGAACCGAGTTATATCTAAACTAAGAGAAATGTTTTTAAAGCAATGGTCTATGAGACTTGTCAAAATTGCAATAGCAAAAACATACAACAACAAAAATCATTCAAAAAGTTATTCTTAATTAAAATAATATATATATATATATATATATATAATATAGATATATATATTAGATATATATATATATATATATATATAATATATAATATTATTATATAATATAAGATACAATATATATATATATATATTATATATATAAGTCATTCTTTATTAATATCAATTTTGTTAGATTTAGTTCTCATATATCAATATAAAAATAGTTTATTACTTTTTCAGGAAGATTAAGAAAATTCCAAAGAATCAATTAGCTAATATGTGAAACATGTCAGTAGAAATGTCCAGAAAAGTGTATAAGGAGATGGTCAAATAAATGGACATAATCACGTCATAGAAGGTGCCATCTCAACAACAACATTCTTCAAATGTATGTAATCATTAACTTTGTACATATAAACACATAATTTAGCATTAAATATTAATTTTAAAGTATTTTCTTGCATAAAAGAAAACAAAATAGAAGTCATTCAACACATAAAATAGGACGATAAGGAAGAAAAACATTGATATTAATGTTTTTGAGTAATTTTTAATATTTTCTTATAACAAATCAAGGTTTCATTTTTGTATATTTTAAGTTGTTTTATAGCAACCATCTTTGAATGTCTTCAAATAAGTGCTAACATGCAAAGACGATTGAACACAAGAATTGATTGATATTGGGTTAAATATGAGTTGTGAGTATATGTTGCATATCAAAAATTAATTGTGGAATTTGTTATGTATGTTGTTTTACATCTCTCTTTTTATAATTAATAGAACAAAAAAATATTTGATATTAAATCTATGATTTATACCAGGGTATAAAACTTAAAGGAAACAAAGTATGGAACTACACCAATAGAAGAGTTGTTGCAACAAGGCATGAGACTTGGTTTTGAAACCATGTGTACATTTCATGAATCAATTCTAGCTATGGTACATTTCTAGTTGATTTACTTTGATGTATATTATTTATTTCAATTTTCATTATTCTCACCAATGTCAACACACTCATTACACTTTATTTTTATGTTTGCAGATGGAACATGATCAAGAAGATGAAAACAATCGATGCAATCAGCAAACATTTGTTCAAAAATCCCAAGTCATAGAAGTAGCTCAAACACTAACCGTAGATTTAAAGAAGACTGATGATCTATTTCGATATCAATGCAAGTTGTATTTTTTAAATATTGTCTATGAAAATCATACATTTTGTTTAGTGTAATGGACAAAATGTCCCAATTGAAAGACAAGGGGTTACCAATAACTATCCTATTTTGTATGACAGAGAGCCTCTTATTCATATATAATAAAATACATCTTAATTTATTCTATTTGGTTGTCAAATGTTGTTGTGAAATGTTACGATGTTGATTAAATATTATAATGAAGAGAAGCGAAATTTGATTATATAAGAAATTAATCCAAACATCATATACAAATGTACTAATCAAAATTTAATTTACGTGAACATTGTTATTAGATATGTCAATTTTTCAATGAATAACGACTTTACAAAATCACAATAATTGCACTATCACAAGTCGATGTTTCTAAAAAAGAGAAAATCCCATACAAAATACTAGTGTGTTTGTAAAATAAACACCCATGAGTGCATTATTTTATCTAAATGCACCATTATGGTAAGATTTTTGCATGTTCGATGTCTTTTCTAAAAACTATAGTATCGGGGCTTTCGGGAAAACATAAGCACTCAGGCGTTGAATTCTTCAAGCACCGGATTTTTTTTTAAATTAACACCGTGATGCATGGTAATTCTTAAAGCACTAGTGCATTCATAAAACTAACCCCCTGATGCTACAAAATATTTTTTCCAACCCCATGCGTTATTCAAATTAACAGAATAGGTTCTTTTATATTAGTATCACACTAGTGATTTTTATACGAATCATAAGCATCGACGCTAAGAGTTCAAATAAAAGCATTATCTCTGCAATATTTTTTTACCTACCTGTGTGTTGTTCCTAGAAAGTATGACCCAAGGTGCTTTTCTAATAAATAGGCACTAGGATAGTATACATGTCACGCACCAGTGTTCTTTGCATTCAACAACCTCATGTTTTTATTTGAGTATACAGCCCAAGTGTTTTTATATATTCAACGCACGAGTGCTATTTTTCCATTAACAACACCACTAGAAAAGCTTCTGCTAAAAATGATTTCGCTAAAACCTCCACTCACCCAAATGTTTTTAGTTGTGATGAAGTTCGATTATCATCTCGAGTAAAAAATCTTCTACCCCAAGTGAAAGTTGTAGCAAAGGTTTTTTTTTTACATTTTCTGCCAATTTTATAACACTAAAAGCCATCACTATAACCTCGGCTAGAAGGTATTTTCCTTGTAATGGAGGTTGAATCCATATAATTTTGTTGCAGATTGAATTTGCAAGCTATTAATGAGGAAATATATTTTTACTCATTATGCATTATGGAGTGAGGAAATATATTTTTACTCATTATGCATTATGGAGTGTAAGACAATCTGAGATGTTGTTTATTTATGAGATGAGATGTTGGATGGGTAGGAGAGTGTCCCTTATGCTTTAAGCCACATAAAATCGGTTTATGAACTAAGATATTATTGAGTTGAGAGGCTATTCTCTAGCGGAATATTAGTGAATGTGTAAGTACGTTTTTTCATCCATCATTCCTTAAAATACAAAAAATAAATAAAAATTAATAATGTCTACTACAATAAAAGAAAATAAATATCTTGTAAAGTAATTAGAAGTAAAAAAATGTGTAAGATATTTAAATCTTATACTTTTCAACAATATTTAAATAAACTATTTGAATATCTATATTAACTAATTTACTTCCATATCAACTTCACATATATATTATATATAGAAAAAAAATTGGTTAAAATAAAATATTTTAATATTGTATGTAAAATTATATTCAATGTGGATTATCAACAAAATATTTTAATAGGAATCAATATTGACATATAATTAAAAATAAAATAATAATAATAATAATAATAAAAATTTGTTTGATAAAGTGTTGGGATGTACACTTATCTAAAATATTTTATAATGTCAATTACATATATATTATATATAGTTTTAAAAAAATTATGTATATATAATGAAAAAATTAAGTTTTATGGTTAGAACTTGTATTTAGTCTTAAATATTTTCTATTTAGCATTCAAAAATACAATTTAAACAATTTATTTTGTACTCTAAAGAAGTTTGGAGGTGAAGAAATTGATCCCTTATCAATACTTAAAATGGATCTATGCTAGGGATGATAAAGCTAAAAAAATCCTACATCCAATTGCAATTCTTAAAATAGATCTATATTGGTGATGATAAAATTGAATGGAATCCTGGATAGAGAAGTTGTAGACTGAACCTAAGCGTTTTGAGAATGAGATAGAGCGAAACCTATTGCTCTCAGTAGAGTCCACTGCTCCGTACTTCACAAGATGAGACATGAAGCCAAAAAAAAATTGGTAAACAATGTGGAGACAAATACCACTAGCTAATGGCAACTATACAAGAATAATTAATTCTTCTAAGCATATGATTAATTTTCATTTCGTCCCGAGTTTCAAAGTAAAGCTCCTTCTAAGGGAACAGTTTTATTGTGGATACTAGTAGGCATTCTCTGGTAACTTGTTTCATGTTCCATAATAAACTTTTAAATCCTTATGATTTCTTATCAAGTCGCAGTTCGCTCTGTTTTCTTTCATTCGCCATTCCTAGTCCGAAATCATCTCTGCACATGGAACTCATTCCTCAAGCTCCTCCTTGTTGTGATATCAGAGAAACTATACTCACCACCGTGACTCTTATTTAGTGTCATGGGCGTTGTGGAAAAACCCAGAAGTATTATGGTAGTCTGCATGAACAACTACCTGATATACTCTTAACGTAAGTCATGCGACACAGTGATGAGATTCAGATCACTGCTACGATTATCGGCGTAAATCCTGATCCTGTCCATTTTATTGAGTATCAATCTAGATTTTATTGCCACTTGGAACAGTCTATTGGGGTAGATGATGATCATGGCTATCTGTAACACAACCGACATAGATGCCCTCAACAACATTGTTACTTTCACGTTTCCAAAGCTTAGAACGTGGCAGATCTCTCTTGTAGTCGACATGAGGTGTGCATTACTTCCATTGTCATTAATAATAAGTTAAAAAAAATCTGCACCGCCCACAATAGATCCGACATCAAATGACCACTTACACTTATTCCACTAAATTTATCTAATCTATTTATCTGAACAAGTAACATATCACCCACATGCCATTTTCACCTTACCAAGAGAGATATCCTTTTCCAACAGAGGGATTTATTGTCAACCAGAATAATACGTAGGACCTTCTGAGAATAAATAAACCTATTTAGTAGATTTATAGATAAGAGCGACCCTATATTTTTTAAGAATTCGGGTTGCTGAAAACGATTTTGTGTCATTAATTATAAAATAGAGAAGACAACTTATTTGGAAAAGTCGGTAGCTCTAGTTTCTCAGCTACTAGGCCAAGCAACATACCTTCAGCATGCCAGAAAATCCAAAAACATTTTGACATTTCCACTTCATTTAATAGAATGACAAAAATAGTTAGCTATCATTGAATAGAATGACATGCATGTATGACAATAGACCATGTGTTTTATGAAATATGCCATTCAACCCAACTATTTTAAAAGAGCCAACACTGAAAGTGATCTTATCCAACCCAGAGAATGAACATGTAAGTATTATTTCCCTTGCAAATTCTGAACCACATGGAAAATTTCCTCGTAATGAAGTTATAACCACTTTCGATGGTATTAACTGTGTTGGCCGGGAAGCTTTTTGTAATGAAATCGCATAGAATCGAGTTGATTGAGCAGAAAATGAGAGTTACTAAATGACAAGCGAAGAGTAAGAAGAATGCTTCAAGATCGATATGCATTTCTCTATTTAAATTTGTCAAACACATTATTTTCCAATAAATGGCTTTGACATTTTTTCTATACCACAGTATTGTATCTACACTACCTTTTATCTTTATTGGCCAGTTATTTAGCTTATTTCATGATTTCGATAGATTGTGAATTTACACTGGATGTACTTTTGAGTTGCATCAACTTAATATTTGAGGTCATTTGTGGGACTCCAATGAAATTAACCGTTATCATCAGATCAGTCAAATAGATGTTACATGATCTCCGCATCCAGGTTTTTCCGAACACTAAGTAGTCATTTCTACCATTGTGCCATAAATGAATTGCAACACAATTTTCAAACTTATTGTTAACTCGGTTAATGAATGATGAATACCTGGTAGTTTCGAGTTGCATTCACTAATTTCTAATCTTTTCATTAGTGTGTTGTGTTCCGCTGAGGAAAATTAAGACAATTAGAAACAGAGAGCGTTGGGCATACTCCAACTTTGGTTATGAGTCGTTTTCCTAAATTCCTTTTTCAGAATTCAATTTGGTGATAGAATTTCCTTGTTGGAATGCGTTAGTGTGACTCGAAAAACCAGACCAATGTAACTGTTATATTAAAGGAATTTTATATTTTATATACGATAGTTTTCATTGTGTTATTTACATGCCTTTTCACCAGTTTTCTTTGCTTTTAGTTACATATAAATTGTATGGAGTTGTCCACTGAGGTGGAGAAATGGTATATAAGGCTAAAAGTGGTTGGAATGGGCAAAACAATTTCAAAAAATTTTGCAGTAGCAGCATTTTAATCAAGTTTTTGATGGTGGAAATAGATTCAACACCATCAAAAACTTCTAAAGCACCCAAAATATTGAAGTTTGACATATATAATTTGTATTAAAAAAATTCTGCCTGATTTTATCAAAATATAACTTAAATTTCCATAATTTTCAAAGAAAAAATCAAAATATAACTTAAATTTCCATGATTTTCAGAGAAAAAAACCAATCTTTAAGGCTAAATTGAATAGTTACTCAATGTGATTCTCTGCTTTTTTGCCATCGTTGTCATATCTGAGAGTGTGTAGCCAACAAAGTCATGAACAAACATATGGGAATGTTGAATTCCAATCTTAGTGATGATTATAAGATAATTGCGGTTACCTAGACCATTCATATTGGAACTAAAATTTTTATTTATATTTTCCAGGCGTTGTGAATAAAAGAAATTATAATGACGTGAAATGTAGATATGTAACCTTCTCTTCCTACATATGTCAGCATACAAGTTGAAAGAATCAATGATATTTCGTTATTATAGTGATTTAGAAATGTGTAGGCAAATTCCAAGGTTAACCATTATATTTATAATATATATGATTATCATATAAATATAACTATCACTATAAATTCTAATAACTAACCTGAATTTATTAATTATATTTTAAATTTCCAAATCTTATAGTATGTTGAATGTTAATTACTAAAATTTTTGCATTCAATTTTTTGCCCGATTTTAAGATGGCTGAATTTGAATGAGCTTACGCCTTTAATTATAACCATGGGAAAGTTATAGATGGAAGTGATGAAATTCTGTTACAATTTTAAATTTTAATTATTTGGAAAAATATATATGTTTCTTTTTATGATGTAAGTTAAGGTTTCACCGCTGGTTTTTTCATGTTAATTACTAAAATTTTTGCATTCAATTTTTTGCCCGGTTTTAAGATGGCTCAATTTGAATGACATTACGCCTTTAATTATAACCATGGGAAAGTTAGAGATGGAAGTGATGAAATTCTGTTACAATTTTAAATTTTAATTATTTGGAAAAATATATATGTTTCTTTTTATGATGTAAGTTAAGGTTTCACCGCTGGTTTTTCTCATTTCACATTATATGATATTGAGAAAATGAAAATCTGGGATATAACACATTTGATGATTTTTCATTGATTTTGTGTTTGATTGAATGTTGGAATGTAGGGTGGAGTGCAATGTTGCTTAGTTTAGATAAGATGTTAGGTTCTTGCTTTGGTTTTCGTAGAAACTAAAGCTTTTGTCTCTTTCTTATTAGACTAAGGTAATTGAATCTTGATTCAAAACAAGTGTCATGTCTTGAAGAGCAGCCGGAAACAGTAGGGCTACTAAATGCTACAACATGGCACCACCAAAGCAACTAATTCTTATTGCCCCACTCGATGATGGGAAATACATTGCAACATAAGATCAGATTCCTCTCGGAGAAGTATTGAGCTTAATGAGGTCATTCTAGCATATGTTTGAGGGATTGATAAATTGTTTGGAACGGAAGGATGTAGGAATTGTCATGAAGAATGAAGCACCACAAAACACTGCAAGAAATGATGTATACGAAGATTTGGAAAAGTTACAATTTCCAGAGTTTTGGGGGTCCATAGATGGTCAAACTGCATAGGCATGGTCAGAAAACATGGTTATGTGCTTTACCCTAAGGGATTACACCTCAAGCCTGAAGGCCAAGGTTGGTGTATTTCAGCTAAAGGGAAACATACTCCTTTGGTTGAAGACATTATTACCCTAGTTTCAGATGGATATCTCAAAAGTAACTTGGGAAGTATTTGAAGAAGAGTTTAGAGAACGCTACCTATCATAGGAATTCCTTGAGAGCCAATTGAATGAATCCAATGCACTAAAGTAGGGGAGTCGTTGAGTACCATATTATGAGGCTCATTTCATGGAACTACTTTGCTATGCCCATTCATTGTGAGCCTAAGCCCTTGAGTTCTTCAACTGTGTAGCCCCTTTCCCCACGTCTTCAGAACTGCACATTGCATAGTCTAAAGGCTCAATTCTCCAACCTGATTCCTTGAGTTTCTCAATTGCGCAATAATTTGACCCTAGCCATCCTCAACTGCGTATTGCGTAGTCTCAAGCTTCAGTCCGAGACCTTGGCCTCTCGACTTGCACATTCCTTGAGTTAGTCACCAGTTCTACCCCTAACAAGTGATTTCATGAAGTATCTTAGGCTAGGGGTTTATCACACTAATGTCATCTTATCATCGGTGGATTGTAGTCTCACGTAGTCTATTATGTCATGACATGATGATGATGATGAAGGAGATGGAGAAGGATACCATGATGGAAGACACCTAAGGAGCTAACAAGATAAAATGATCATAAGGAAAGAAGACAAAGGAACATTAGACTACAATAGAAGACCAACGATCAAGACCATATGAAGAATCATTTGATTCAAAATCCTTTGGAGGGAAGATATGAAGAACAAATCATATCTCTAATGAAGACAAATAATTGGATACATATTTTATTGAAGACAAAGAAACAAGAAAGATAGCTTGGCACTGCCACATCATCATGTAGTCCCTACCTTCAATGTCATGTCATGTCTGGTCACGAGTCATTATTTTTCCACATCATTTGCAAATTATGTAAATTCAATATTGGATAAATTTAATGTAAAGTGGAAGTCCAAAAGTCATCCATGTAATATGAAAAAGTCATGAAGAAACTTGAAAGGTCATTGAGAAGTCAAATAGTCATCAGGGCAGTCCAAGAGTCACAAGGGAGGTGAATGGTCACCCCGTTTGTTATATATACAGCCTCATTGCTCATGTAAAGGAATTTTTCACATTTTCTCCTCCTATCACGCATTGGAGAGGAAGATAGTTTTTTTGGAGGAGCGAGTGACTACTCTAATGCTCCATTATTAGGGTTAGTGGTGTTCACTATCTTGATGTATCTTGGAAACTTTACTTAATTCAGAAGCTCCTTGAGTGAGCATGCTTTCATGCATATATCATGAATATTGAAAGACTATTATTTGAATGTTTGTGATTTATGTTCTTTTCATCTATACTGAGGAAATTGAATTATTCGCGTGGCTGTGGTACTTATCTTATTGAAGGTGTGTTGTATTTTCTTTAACAATTGCTGCTTCCTTGTGAACTATTTTGTTGTTTGATCAATGATTGATTCATAAGTATATGCTCATGTTCTTTTCCAATATTAGTACTATTACTTGTCTTTAAAGGGCCCATTTTTCTCTTCCCTTGCGGTAGAAGGACCTTGATACTTTCCACAACTAAAAAATTCACAAGGCATACTCACTTGTTGATCCAAAAATACCTATGCATTACTCTCTTGCGTTGAACTTTGTAGCCAAGGAAAATCTACAAGGGTACATGGCAATCAACTCGATACTTTAGATGGGGCTCCTACTCTAAATGGTGTGAGTATTGATTGGGACTTCACATCAAGGAGACCCACTTGGTTGACATATTTCCAACATCGTCAACAAAACAATGCTAGAAAGAGGTGAGGTGAAAAGTTATGCTCATTGAGTCTATTTTGAATCTCTTATCTTAAGTGACTCATCCTGAAATCATACTACGACAGTGTTTTTCTAACATGTCCCCTAGTGAGCTTTCAATCCCTGATGAGCCTCTTTGTGAATTTTCTCAACTCAAGTTTGATGGTGAGGGTGATACATCCATTGTCGAGCATGCATCACATTTCCTTAAGTTTTGTGAATACAATGAAATTGATTGTGAAGATGTGGCTTGTATTATCTTCTACCTCACCCTTCAAGGTCAAGTTAGCCATTTTTGTCTACTTCGGTTCATTCTCTTGAACACCTCATCAAGGAGCTTCATTTATCATTTGATAGGTATGGTTACCAAGATGTTTATAAAAAGATTAATCAACTAAGAATTAAGCCTAATGAATCAAATGAGGATTTTTCTAGTTGATTCCTTCACCTTTGTTATGAATTTGTTTAAGAAGACACAGATTGGGATTTATTTAAACAAAAGCTTGAGCATTTGGTTCATATCTCTTTGCACGATGAACCCAAGCCACCTTATGTTTCTACCTCTCCAATGCTTGTAATCCATGAGAGAACCCTAATTTCAGAGGATGAACCTGCCATTCCTTTTGTTCCCTGTCCTCCCTTTTTCAGTTCTAATGTGGCTACTTCCTTGATATAATAATAAAGTTGGTAAATATTCAAATCAAATTCCCAATCCATCTTATCATCCTCTGATTTTTCATGATTCATATCCCATGGATGAAATCCTGGAATGGTTCATGAATCCTATGGTGAAGACTAACTTCTCCATTGTGAAAGATGATATTACTGCTCATAACTTAATTCTTAAATCTAATTCATATACCTATCATCCCTTACCATCTCTTTTTCATGACACCTTGTCCCTTTATCTACCTAATCAATCTCTTTCAAATCTAAGAAGTCATCAGGTGCAAGGTAGTCACATTTTGCAGGTAGAGGGGAAGAGAGGTGAAGATTATTTCAATTTTTCTTCTCTTTTTGAAGATGGTGTTTTCTCATTCTTGGCTGATATTGAATCTAGTAATCTTGGTAGTCAATCAAATGTGATTTGTTTTCCTAATCAATCTCAAGTCTTAGGTAGAAATCATTCTGATGAGGATGACCTCATCGATGATGGTTCACCAACTAATATTTCAGTTTCTCAAAAAGATTATGTTTGGAAAGATTTAGATCGTAAATCTATTTCGGTCAAAGAAGATTTTCTTATGAACACTTTTTCCTCTTCACCTCCCTACCCTTTGTGCTCTACTGTTTAAAATGAATCAACTTGAGATGGAGACTCTCAATGTTCTTCACGTTTGTTATATCATGAGTTGAATCTTGAAATGACACAGGATACTGAGAATATCCATGATGAAGAAGAAAGTGATGAGATTCTAGAGCATTTCCATCCCTTATCATCTCTTGTTTTGTATGAGGGAAACTTTCCAAACCATTTTGATCATGATGTTTTTCCAATTCATACAACCTCATACTTGTGATCGAAAGAATATTATGGCTTGAGTAATATGTTTGTTCAACTTAGAAAAATTGGATCAAACCAGTGATGTAGATAGCTTCTAAATAGGCAATGGTGATCTTAGTAACTTCATCGATTAGAGATTTCCACATGAAATTTGCAATATGAATCAGTTTGTAAAATGTTCTTATCTATTTTTTCAAAGTCCCGAAACTTGTCAGGAAGTTGAGGCACTTCAACTCTTGTTGATGGTTATGTCAGGTTCCCACAATCCTGGTAAAATTCCTTAACCATGTAAGATATAGATGTTCTCGCAAAATGCTTTCATTCATATTGCTTCATTGGATTCAAACTCATTCTTGACGGATTCTAGGATTTATCATTACCATTTTCCCATTTCTCAAGATTAGGTTTATGATCATACTGCTTTAGTGAATTCATCCTCACATAAATATCTTGTATCGAATTTTAGTTTGGATTTTATACCTTTCATGAATGCATAGAATTGTGAAGAAAATCAATTTGAAAATTAACTTTGGTCAAATAAATCATATTTGTTAAGTGCTATGGTGGATAGTCATCTCCTGGTCTCTCTTGTGAATGTCTTGATGACGCCATAAATCTTCTTGAGTGTTAGTACGTTCTTGAGTTATTTGATGAATCAAGTTCCTTTTTTCATCCATTACATCTTGAGTGGTTTCATATGTTCGTTATACTAGCATTCCTTTTCAATTATTTTGATGATTGCGACGCTTGTAAAGTTTGTAACCAATTACAGGAAAACAGTTTGTCACATTCTACATGCAAGGAAGTTGATTCTATTGTTCAAAGAATTTGCAGCACTGTTCAATTTGATTTATCTAATGTTTTAATCAACCCATCTTATCAAGATTATGGCTATGGTGATTGTTATTTAGATTACCATTTTATCATCAACACATCAAATGACACTCATTTTACATCCTTTGATCTTTATGGTTTAACATATCGCTATTTGGGTACTTGTCAAGTGTTTGAGGCACTTCATCCTTCACTGATGCTTATGTCAGGTCTTCACTATCTTGGCTTAACTGTTGAATATGATCATATCCATTTTTCCTTACACGATTCTCATCCTCACCCCATTCTTTTAATTTAAAATTCATCTTTTCAAATATTTCAGGGTTCTCAAGATGACTGTTTTGAATTTTATGATCCAATCGCTTAATGGTTGGAGAAATCCTACCTGTAAATATTTGTCACAAATAACAGGCTTCGATCTTTCCTCATGCTTGCTAATAAGTACAGTGCACATGAATATGCATTTGCAAGAAGTCTTTGAGGTTTGTTTAATTATGGTTTTCATTAAAAAGTTAAGAATGTGAGCTGGTTAGAAGTAGTGGTTATGATATATCTTTCTACTAATAGGAGAGACCTTTAATTTTATGTCCAAGATATTCAAGCTCTTATCTTTTACATTGCACATTTTTTTATTTTTTTTAATTGCTCGTATCTTTGTGTATACAGGTTAGGAGCAACTACAGTGGCTACATTAGAAATTTAATTATACGTGACCCTGACCTTATAGCTATTTAGGTTAGGAGTAGACCTAGTTCCGTATTAGTTTCCTCTGCACATGAATCCTACACTCGCTTTCCATAGTCTTTCATTTTGTTTCTCTTTTTGTTTTCAATTTAGCCTCCATTTGCTTCATCTTTTTTATTTGGTTTTCTTGTTGTGTCTTGTCCCTTTTCCTATTTTGTTTAATAATACTTTGCACGAAGGGTCTCTTATTTGGGCTCATAAGACAATGTGGAAAAATAGAAAAGGGCTTTGTGACACTAAATAATTGGGTTAAACTTCAGTCCTTCTTCTTCGTCTTAGTTATCCTTTGGTCGATGATGTTCTGATAGAAAATATGATCCTTGTGTGAGGAAAGCTCTATGTCAAACCATGATATCTGTGTCTATTATAGAAACCTCATCCCTACGATCAATTCTCTATGTTTCGTTGTTTTCCATGCTTATCCAATCACTTAGAGAAGGACAAGGGGAAATATAAGTGATAAAACCCAAATAAAGGGTCTTATATATGCTTCTCTGAAGGAAAACCCTCTTCTACTCTTAATAAGTTTGGATCCCTCTTGTGCCCATGAAATAAATAACTGCCAATGAACAATTCTATATAAACTAAATAAATAAAGGGTGAAAGAAAGGCTTCCTACGTAGGGAGGTGAAGCAAGCAACTCTGTTGGGGTACTGTCGAGGCTCGCTGGTCGCAGAGCAATGCTTGTGTTCCTGAAGTGACTCTATCGAGGTACTATCCAAGCCTACTGGTATCAGATCAACACAAAAGATGTAAAATTATAATCTGAATTTCTAAAACTCGTGTGCTACATTACTCTTGCCTTAACTTGAAACATTGTGATATTATTGATGTTATGTTTGTGTTCAACCGAGAAGGAGTGAAGGGGACTATCTTTATGCATGGGGTAAATGGGGAAGCCAGGGCAATCTGAACGATGAATCAATACTTCATGAAGAACTATACCCTGCATAAATATTTTACCAAGACAAAGAAGTTGGAGCTCTACCAATGTTTTGCCAAGTGTTTACGTTGTGACAAACACCCTCCAAAAATTTTCCTACACTTCAATTTTGGAGCCTACTAAGGATCTTGTGATCAGTCGTTCCATAGTCAATTCTTGGTCAGTTAATGCATTTTTAAATCTTTGATCCCACTATTGGATTATAAGTGTTAGACTAACGTGCTCGCACATGCTCAGTCTGCAACAAGTTCATGAGCACATCCTTTTACGTAAACTTGTAAAGGCATAACATAGTCAATAGAGACTATTTCTATGCAATGATCAACCCTTGTCGACAGTCAGTGCATGCTTTCATTGAAAGTCTCTCACTTTTGGCTATCATTGTACTTTTTTTCTCTGAGTTTTCCAAAATTTTTCAAGTGTCGCTTTCATGTTTTCGACTATCAACTTCACTTTCTTTCATCTTCATTATGTCATTTTCATGTTATCTTGGCTCAAGCATCTATTGTTTTCACCATCTTTCGCATCTCGATTTTACGTGCCTTCACTTTCACGAGTGACGCTTTCATGTTTTTGACTATCACCTTCACTTTCTTTCATCTTAGTTAGTGTCATTTTCATATTATCTCGGCTTTGGAATCTATTGTTTCCACCATCATTCGCATATCACAAGTGTCGTTCACACTTTTCTTTTTATATAGTAAATATTGTCTTTTGGCATGGGAAGTATAACTTATCATATAAATTGGAGTTTTGGCTTGTCTCAAGGGGTAACTTTGGTGTTGATGAGTCATACTGGACCTGTATACATTTTTTACACTCATTCCTTAAGTCTCATGCCTTGTCACACAAGTTTTGTCACTTTCATCGCAAAGTGTATATTTTGTGTCGCACTTGGAGAGGTATGTTTCATTGTAGTCGCATTGAGGGCATGATGTTTTTATTATTTTTTAAGTGATCAATGTTGTGTCATTGATTGTTATGAGTGTGTGATCGTGGTCTATTTTTGTCTCTACTCACTTGAGCCTCACTGATCCCACAATTAGCCTTATTTGGAAAATTTTGTTCTCAAGAAACTTGACTTCACTCAACTTTCCTAAACTATGAATTGTATAGTCTCAACCCTTAATCCCTAACCTTACCTCTTGGAACTGTGCACTATGCAGTATCAATACTCATTCCTATTCCTTGAGCTCGATAATTGTGCAATCCTTTCCTCCAGCCAACCTTCTCTGTGCATTGCACAGTCTCAAGGATTAAGCCTTAGCCTTGAGCTCTTGAACTACACAGCTTCGCAATCACTTGGCCTCTCTCCCTCCTCAACTATGCATTGGGAAAATTAAATATTCAATCTTCAATATTAAGGCCTTGAACCCCTCAAATACACAATCTCATATCTTTCTATCATGTATGAATTGCGCATCGTGCAACTTCAAGACTCAAGCTTGAACTCTTGAGTTCCTCAACTTCACAATCACTCAACCAAGGCCTTTAGAATTGTGCACTACCTAGTCTCAATCCTTCACCCTCCAACTTAATCCCTTGAGTCCATCAACTATGTAGTCCCTTTGCCCAGGCATCCAAAATTGTGCATTGCACAGTCTCAAGGCTCAAGTCATTAGCTTGAGTCCTTGAGTCTCTCAACTGTGAAATTCTTTGACCCTGGCCATCCTAAATTACGTATTCCACACTCTCAATCCTCATCCTCAGAACATGGCCTCTGGAACTACATAATCCATGAGTTATTCAAATAACTAGTCATCGGTTCTAGCCCTAACAAGTGATTTCATGAAGCATCTTAGGCTAGGAGTTTATCAAACTAATGTCATCTTGTCATGGGTGGATTGCAGTCACAGGTACTTTATTATGTCATGACACGATGATGATGAGGGAGATGGATAAGGAGATCGTATTGGAAGACACCTAAGTAGTTGAAGAGATAAGATGATCATTAGGCAAGAATATGAAGGAACATTGGATTACAATAGAAGGCCAAAGATCAAGACCGCATGAAGACTCCATCTTATTCACAACCTTTTGGAGGGAAGTTATGAAGAAAAAAGCATATCTCTCATGAAGAAAATGTATACATATTTTATTGAAGACAAAGGAGCAAGAAACACATCTTGGCATGGACACATCAGCATTGAGTCCATGTCATCAGTGTCATGTCATGTCCGGTCACGAGTCATTAATTTTCCACATCATTTTTCATGTAGGAAGTTCAAAGGTCATTGAGAAGTCAAATTATCGTGGGGGTAGTCCAAGAGTCATAGGGGAGGTGAATGGTCACCCCATTTGTTATATATAATCCCTCATTTCTCATGTAAAAGAATTTTTCACCTTGGCTCCTACTACCAGGCATTGGAGAGGATGATACTTGTTTTGGAGGAGACAGTGACTACTCTAATACTCCACTATTGGGGCTAGTGGTGTTCATTTCCTTGATGTATCTTGGAACTTGTACTTAATTCAGAATCTCAATGAGCTAGCACACTTTCATTCATATTTCATTCATATTATAAGATTATTCTTTTAATGTTTATGATGTATGTTGTTTTCAAGATTACTAAGGAAATTGAATTATTGCAATGGATTTGGTACTTATCTTGTTGAAGGTGTGTTGTATTTTATTTAACAAACATTGCTTCCTTGTGAAATATTTCACTACTTGATCAATGATTCATTCATATGTATATGCTCGTGTTCCTTTTCCTGATTTATATTATTAGTTGTATTTAAAGGGGCTACTTTTTTCTTCCCTTTCAGTAGAAGGACCTTGATACTTTTGCATCTAAACATTTCACAAGGAATACTCACTTGTTGATCTAAAAATACATGCACATTATTCTCTTCTGTTGAACATTGTAGCCAAGGTAAATTTACAAGGATACATGGAAGTCAGGGCGATACTCTATATGCGGCTCCTACTCCAAATAGTGTGAGGCCTAATTCAGACTTCACATCAGGGAGACCCCCTTGGTTGATGGATTTCTAGGACCATCAACAAGTGGGTATATTTCAGCTAGAGGGAAACACACTACGTTGGTGGAAGACATTATTACCCCAATTGCAGATGGATATATTAGAAGTAAATTGGGAACTATTTGAAGAAAAGTTTAGTGAATGCTACATGTAAGAGGAGTTCCTTAAGATCCAATTGAATAAATTCAATCCACTAAAGTATGGGAGTCACTCAGTGCCATAGTATGAGTCTTGTTTCATGGAACTACTTTTTTATGCCCCTCACCTAAACACAGAAATATCAGTGTGAACAATAGTAAATTTTATCATTTAGGAAAAGGTTAGGATCTTAGTGCCTCACACATTACATGAGGTAGTTCAACGAGTGATCATCACAGAGAAAGAGATCATGAACAATGGACCTAGTAGGAAAATAAAGCCCATAGTATAAGGAGTGTCCATTGGAATAGTATGGAACATGAAAGTGTTCAAAGGGGGCCACTGCTCAATCATCAAAAGTGGTCATCAAGGAATCAAGGAAAACCATATAGAAATCCCATTCATCAGCCTCATAGGGTGCCTCAACGGACTTGTCAACCACAATAACATCGTCCCATGCGACAACACCAAGCCAAGCCACCTCGGCATCAATCCAATAGTCTGTCTCTCACCAGCAGAGTTCCAAACCAATTCTTGATTGAGTCAGTACTAGGAGACAAGCTCCTAAGAGGGAGTGTTTTACTTGTGCAGGTCCACACTACAATAGGGATTTTCATCAAAATTCAAGTAATACAAACTCAAGATAGAAATAATATATGGTGATGGATATAGGTAAATCTCATTGCATCCATGCAGCAATGAATAATTGCTAGGTTGAAAACCAATCCACTGTGTTGGAAACCTCAAGTAATATTGATTGTATGAGTTTTCTCATTTTAATAGGTCCATGAGCTACTGGTTCTTTAATTTCTCTAAACGCACTATTAGACATGAATAAATTGCACTACATGATTTTAGACATGTAGAAATGGAATGTGGTATGAAAAAAAATGTAGGAAGGATGGTAAGGGATTGTGAGGCGGAATTGGCTAGAGTATGTAAGACCGAGGTATCCTTGTACTCTATGATATTTGGAGTCTATGATGCAGTCATAGGAATGGATTGGTTGGAATGACATGGGGTAGTTTTAGAATACAAGGACAAGATACTGCATTTCACATATGATGACGACCAAAGAAAATCCTTGAAGGGAAATAACCAAGGGGTGTCACAAAGGTTCATGTCCCTAATGAAACTAATGAAATGTAGAGAAAAGGATGTCAAATGTTCACTATGGTAACTCTAAATGATAATGGATATTCTGAAAACATCGATAAACATCCAATTCTTGTTGAATTTAAGGATGTATTTCTTGAAGAGCTACCGGGGATACCCCCAGAAAGGGAAATTGATTTCACCATCGACCTTCAACTAGGTACTGAGCCTATTTCAAAGGAATCCTATCATATGTCAACTCAAGAGATAAAATATTTGCAATTATAACTAAATGAATTATTGGACTTGGGGTTCACGACCCAACGTATCTCCGCAGGGAGCCCTTGTAATTTTTGTTAAGAAGAAGGATGGGTCTTAGCGATTGTGCATTTACCACCAGTTAAACAAGGTAATGATAAAAAATCAATATCCTCTACCAAGGATAAATGACTTGTTTGATCAAATAAGGGGAGAAATAATGTTTTCAAACATCGATATCAGGTCAAGATATCATCAGTTGAGAATCAAGGAAGAAGATATCTCGAAGATAGCCTTTAAGACAAGATTTTGGGATTATGAATTTGTAGTTTTACCCTTTGGAATGAAAAATTCCCCAGGTGTTTTCATGAGTTTGATGAGTGCAATATTTCAGGAAAACTTAGACAAATTTGTACAAGTCTTTATCAATGAAATTTTGATCTACTCAAAGACCCCAAAAGAGCATAATGAACACTTGAGGCTAGTTCTATAATGTCTTAGAGCGAACCAATTTTATGGGAAGTTGGAAAAGTATTCCTTTCACCAATCCAAGATATATTATCTCCAAGGAGGGTATTACAATGGACCCAATGAATATTGAGGCCGTCATGGAAAGGCCAACACCAACGAATTTTCATGAAATACGAAGTTTCATGGGCATGGCAACGCATTATCACAGATTTTTTGAAGGGTTTTCAAAGATATCAAGCCCCATTACCAAGCTCCAAAGAGAGAACAAGAATTTTTTTTGGACTAAAAAATGTGAAGAGGTGTTCAAAAGGTTAAAAGTATTACTAACAACGACGTCGATTCGAAAAGCACTAGATATGGAACAAGAATTTTCATTTTTCACCGACGCCTCCAAGGAAAGAATATGATGCGTATTGATGCAAGAAGGAAGAGTAATAGCATATGCATTCAAGAAAAATTAGAACCCACTAATATAACTATGAAACCCATGATTTAGAAATTTTATCAATTGTAAAGGCCTAAAAATTTGGAGACACTACCTTCTAGGGAGGAAGTTTTAACTTAGGACTGATCAATGTGAGCTATAACACATATTCACTCAAGGCCACTTAAACCCAAGACAAATATGGTGGTATGAGATAATTAGTGAATATGATTTTGATATTAATTACATAAAAGGAATGGTAAATATGGTGGTTGATGCTCTAAGTAGGAGGCATCAGATATTTTCGGTGATTCACTTAAAGGCAAACTTGAGGGAGAAGTTGATTGACTTAGAAATTAAGAACATCTAGTACCAAGAGGTGAGAAAGAGTTTCAGGGAAGAAGAAATGATGACTCCGAAGTATGAAGGATACTCCATTGATATTGATGGACTACTATGATTTTGGGGGACGATATATCTTCCACCAAATGAAGATATACACAAATTAATATTGAGCTAAGTACATTGAGAATTATACATGGCACACCCTAGTGTTAACAAGATGAGTGTTGACCTAAAACACTCTTCCTTTAGAAGGGGATGAAGAAGGACATTGTAAAATTTGTAGCAATATTCTTAGTGTTAGTGACTAAAAGATGAACACAAACATCCAATAGGGCTACTACAACCCCATGGGATACAAGAATTGAAATGGGAATTTATATCAATGAATTTCTTTATGGGATTACCAATGACCACAAGAAGACATGCTGCCATAATTTTCGTGGTAGACATGTTGACCAAGGGTGCCCATTTTATACCAGTTAAGACTACATGTGAGGCACTGAAGATAGAAAGAGTCTTTATTGATAAGATTGTGTGAGTACATGGAGTACCAAGAAAAATCATATCAAACAATATTTATAGGAAGGTTTTGGATTAGTTTTCAAGAAGCTTTGGGAACCCAACTGAAATTCAACATTGCCTATCACCCTAAGACAGATGGTTAAATAGAGAGGAAAAATCAAATCCTTGAGGAAATGCTATGAATGTGTGTCATAGACCAACAAGAATGATTACCACAAGTAGAAATTTCTTACAAAAACATTTATGAGAGTTCCATCAAGATGGTTCCATTTCAGCTCATGTATGGGAGACCTTGCAAAACACCTCTGAGTTTTTTCTCAATCGAGGAAAAAGTATTAATAGGCTAGACGTGGTGCAAGAGATGGAAGAAAAAATCACTATGATTAGGAGGAGGCTAAAATAAGCACAAGATCGAAAAAATATCTATGTTAATGCTTATCAGATAGATTGAAGTTATGAAGTGTGAGATAAGGTGTTTTTGAGAGTAAGGCCTGAGAAGAGCTCTATAAGATGTGGAAAGTGAGAAAATTGTCTCCACGATTTGTGGGACCTTTTGAAATAGAGGGTTAGTGGCATATACTCTTGCTCTACCTCTATCACTAGTATGTATGCATGATGTGTTACATGTTTATGTATTCTGTCATTATATTTCAAATCATCCACAAGTTATTGACTTGTGTCATTTGTAGGTTCCAAATGAGGGCACAGTGATGGTTGAACCAGTTCGCATACTCGACCAATGAATTTTGCAATTTACAAGATGATTAGTGGACCAAGTTAAGGTCCAGTGGGAAAATTATAGTTCGAGTTGAACCACTTGGGAGGACATTGGGGAGATGTGTCATTATTTTCCTTACCTATTCTAAGGACTTTGGGATGAAGATTTTTATTAAGAGGGGGTGTATGTAGTGCCCCACTTTAGTTGAATGACCTTGATATGACATTAACATTGATTTATCCTTAAGGGTCACAAATTATTCTTTGAGGACCTCAAGTTGAGGATCCAGACACCTGAATCTACTATTAGTGGATGTGATGGATGTGTTTATTTCCTAGTTGACATTATGATGATGATAACTTTGATGGATATGTATGTTTTCTATTGATGTTATGATGATGACAGTTTTGATGGACATGTATGTTTCTTATTGATGTTATGATGATGATATCCTTGATGGATGTTTGATATCCTTGATGGATGTTTATGTTTTTGTACTTGTGTTAAGATGATGATAGCTATGATGAATGTGTTCCTTATCATTAGCTACTTACAATAGTTATGGTTCACGATGAACAATGATGTGGATGACTATGCCATCTTGATGATGCTATTAGGGCTATGACTAACAATGTGAAACATTGTTACTAATGATTAGCGAGTATCAAAGGAAAAAACCATATGCACTCACATGTAATGAGTCGATGACATCTGGTTTAATGCAAATGAATATTTTGTCCTTGAAATTTTAAAGTTCAATTTGAATCTTGCTATAAATTCTAATGACATGTTAGTAGTTATAAGCATAGAGTTACTTGGCCAAATGACTCACACATGGGTGATGGGGCTATATAAATGGATGGGATTGCATGGGAGGGGTGGGATAGTGTCCTTGATTTCACTGCTAGCACTCCCACCATGACTTGGGCTCGAAGCTTTGGAACACCTTCGCCTTGAAGATCATGATATAGTGGGGGCAAGTCCTAAATTGGGTCACTCACGAGGAATTTACTAGGGGGCATGCATCAAGGAAAATTCCTTGATCCCCAACACCATTATTCTCATTGTAGAGGGCAACATGAGAGATGATAGTGTTATTTTTTATTCAACCTAGACTTTCACCCTCATAGTCACTAGATGCTTGAAGGGAAAGTGGTGTGGCACCCTTTGAACTTCAACGGAATTTTTTGGAGGGTATGATAGAATTGGCACCCTTGACATCAAGAATAAACTATTAGGTGTGAAACCTTTGGAAATTCATAGGAAGTTCTTGAAGGGCACGACCGACTTGGGACCCTTGGTATCTAAAAAAAACTTCTAAATATAATCAAGATATGAAAATACTACTAATTCAAATTAGGTGGTAAATGAGGTTATAACCAAGGCGATTAAATCAAGAATAAAACTTGGCGTAAAGCGAGAATAGGAAGAAATAATAATAGTGTACCCTTAAGAACTCGACCCTTCCCATATAGGAAAAAAAATTAAGTAGATAGTGTACATTAATTTTTAATAGTTAAAAGGGGGCAGAGGGACATAGATTTAATTATAAAGATTAATCCTAAAATAATTTAACTTCATAACGAAAGAGGGTGATGAATTAAAATAGAGATTAATAAATTAAATTAGAGAAAATTTAGAGAACCTCCATGTGGCAAGAGCCAACATAAGAAGGAAAGTTGAATTAAATTAGGAGGCTCGTTAGGGGACCAAATATAAGACTTATCTATTGAATTCAAAAATGAACACACATTTAGGAGTGGAAAAGGTGATTAAGATATAACTAGGAGAAGAAATAGAGAGTCTTGTTGGGTTGAGGAAAATATTATTTTTTGAATTAAAATTTAAGAAAATGATTTTGAAGGGCCTTGGCGAGGGGGTGACACATGGGTTGGTGAATAATCAAACTTTTGGGATTAATTAAAAATAATACTAATGCATGAAGTTCCAAGTGTCACCTATGAATCCTCCTATAAAATAAGGGGAAAGCCATTGGAGAAGGGACTTTTTGCTTACCCTATTGTTGGTTGGATGATATTATGTCATTATGAGTTGCTATGATCCATAGTTGAGTTTGGTGAGATAGAGGTATAACTAGAGGACTCTTGATCCAAGGAGTGCTCACCTCTACCAGATAGCACACTTCCTCCATTGTACAACCCCATTGTAGCTTAGGGGTCTACGGGGAAGAAGAGTACCCAATGATTAGTTTGGGAGGTCAACTGGTGGGTCACAACATTTGGTCAGAGCACATCAAAATTCACAACTGGATGCGGAAAACAATAAGGGAGTGCAGGTAGCGACAAGGCCAAGATAGAAACTCCTCTCATGATGAATAGTATTTGTTGTATTTATGATGTCTATTACATGAATTTTTTGTATCTATGGTTAATAGAATGTAAAATAGATGATATATGGAATGTATTGTAATTCACAGATGTTTTATGTAAATGCCTTAATATCTCTTGGTTTCCAATGTTAGTAGATGTTAAGGTCTCTCATGATCATGGTGTAGATGTTTCTAACTAATTATTAGTTAAATTGAAATTATTTATTTTCTTATGGTTGTATTCCAACTTAATTACATTATTTATAATTCTGAGAAAAAAAAAATACTTTTATATATGGTGTCGTAGTAAGGGATCCTACACTTTGCGACTACATGGGCATGCAGGCCAATAAATTATTTCTGGTCACCAACATAATATAAAGGGTATATGTATTTACATTATCAAAACAAGTGGGGATATTAAATTCCTTCCCCCCTTATTATATGCAGTGTCCTTAGTGCATCATATATACAAATATACAACACATCAGTCAAAAAGGTGAGGGTGTTCTTCCCTCGTGACCTCTTCTTGCTCCCTAGTTGCATCCTCAAAACCAATCACAGTCCATTACACCTTTAGCATGCCTATGGCTCAATTTTGAAGAACTTTGACATTGGTGTAAAAAATCCACTCTGGTTCAATATACAAATCTCCCTCGGGTTCTACCTGAATCATTTTCAAATCAACAACACTATCAATTCCATCACATATTAATTAAGAAATGAAACATGAACTACATCATGAATATCTAGATATGTAGGAAATTCAAGCCTATATGCAACGAGGCCAATCCTCTCTAGGATCGCAAATGGCTCACAATATCTAGCTACTAATTTGGCACAATTTCCTAATTTTAATGAGTTCTTCTTCACTTTTACTTAAAAAACACATGATCCCTAGCTTTAAATTCCTTACTTGTCCTACTCCTATCAACACAACTTTTTTTCTTATCCTTGGTAGCTTTTACATTTTATTTCATTTTAGCCATTTTCTCTTCCATCTCTTTGAGAAATTCAAGGCCCGCCATAATTCTATCCACTGGGTTACTCCAAATCACTGGAGTTTTACATTTATTTCCATATATAGCCTCAAATAGGCTCATTTTTAATGATGCTTGGTGCTCGCTATTATATGCAAATTCCACTAGATGGAGGTAGTCATCCA
This sequence comes from Pinus taeda, assembly GCA_000404065.3. Classification (NCBI taxonomy): domain Eukaryota; kingdom Viridiplantae; phylum Streptophyta; class Pinopsida; order Pinales; family Pinaceae; genus Pinus; species Pinus taeda. Next base: position 49,860 of record APFE031614867.1, on the reverse strand, counting down.
ATTTGGATGGTTTATCCATTAGGTACATCCAAAACATGTCTTCAATTATTTGTTTTATCCACTCAACCTGTACATTAGACTCAGCATGATATGTTGCACTGAATTTTAGATTGGTACCGAATTCTTTAAATAAACTCGTTAAGAAATTAGATGTGAATTTTGAATCTCTATAAAAAATTATTACCTTAGGAAACTCATGAATCCTGGAAATTTCTCACGTATATATGTCAATAATATTTTTTTCCTTATGCATTGAGTTTACCAGAATGAAATGAGCAAACTTCGTGAGCTTATCCACTACAACCATTATGGATTCATTTCCCCTTGTTTTTCTAGGAAAACTAGTAGTAAATTCTAGTGATACCATCCCCACTTTCCACTCTGGAATGGGGATTGCATGTAACAAACCAAATAGGTGTTTATGCTCAGCTTTCACCCAGTGGAATTCCATACACTCGACTCTATAATTAACCACTTCCTTATTTAAACCTGGCTAGTAAAATAGTTTCTTAGTTTCGGTTAATGTTTTCTAATACCAGTGTGACTAGCATATGATACCCTATGAATTTCCTATATAATTATTTCCTTAACTATTGGCACCTTCAACACATAAATTCTTCCTTTATATAAGAGAATCTTTTCCAGACCCAATACTTAATCTAGGAAGATCTGTTGGGCCACACCTTGCCGTAAATTATTTTTAATCTTCATATATTTCTAGTCTAAATTACCATCCTATACAATTATTTCCCTTAAATTAGTTTTGTATCTACTAATTATTGTGGCATGCATACCATGTACTCTTTAGCTGAGTGCATCAGCCACCCGATTTTATTTACCTTGATATATTTAATTTCAAAATCATATTATGCTAGAAAATCCATCCATCAGATTTGTTGTGCATTTAAATTTGGTTGTTCAAATAAAAGTCATGACACATAATGATCAGTTTGTGATTCAAATATCCTTCCCATAAGATAACTCCTCCACATTTTCAGTGCGTATATGATAGCTAAAATATCCAGGTCATGGAAAGCATAATTCTTCTCATGATCTTTTAAAATTCTAGACTTTTAGAAAATTACATGGCCATTTTGCGTGAACACACCACCCAATCCTTCTTTTCATGCACATGTGCACACCAGAAAAATTTCATTTGGATTGGAAATTTTAAATACCGAATCCCTCGTTAATAAAACTTTCAAATGTTGAAAGATTGCTTCACATTTAGGTGTCCAATCAAAATTTTTACCCTTTTTCTACAAATAAGTAATTGGATACGTGATTCTAAAAAACCCTTTGATAAACCCCCTGTAATACCCAACTAGACCCATAAAAGACTTAACTTCGGTAACAATTTTCAGAGTTGGCCATTGTTGGATAGCCTTAATTTTCTCTAAATCCACAACTATCTCATCTTTTGAAATAATGTGAACCAAATAGTGGATCTTCCCCTAATAAAATGAAGATTTTATTAGCTTTGCATAAAGTTGGTACTCTTTGAGTACCTATAGAACCAATCTTAAGTGTTGTTCATGTTCCTCTTCAATTTTTAATATATTAGGCTGTCATCCAATAATACAATGACAAACTTATATAAGTATTCCCTAATGACTTTTACACATAAAAAATATCAGTGCATACAATAAATTCATAATGTCCATAACGAGTCTGGAATGTCGTTTTACTAATATATCCTTCCTTAATCTACAGCCAGTGATACCCAAATCTTAAATCAATTTTGGAAAATATTTTTTCTCCACGTAGTTTATCAAAGAGATCACCAATCCTTGGCAATCGGTTTTTATTTTTAATAATGATTCTATTTAATTGTTGGAAGTCAATGCACAATTCCAATGTGTTGTCTTTCTTTTTAATGAAGAGAATTAGAGCACCTGACGGTGATACACTAGGGCATATATATCCTTTATTTAGTAATTCCTCCAAATGAATCTATAATTCTTTAAGATCTGGAGTATTCATCTTGTATGGTGCTTTAGATAGCAAGACTTCTCCTTGCACTATGTTGATAGAACAATATATTTTCCTCCTTAGAGGTAATTCAAGTATTTCTGTAAATACATCAGCAAATTCCTAAAGCACTCAATAATTTTCTATATTTTCTTGTTGGTCCATATTCATCTCCTCCAAATGAGTTGAAAGGATCTGGCATCCTTTCTTAAAATTAATTTTTAATTTCATGGTTGATAGCTCTCTAATGGATATCATCTAGGAATTAGTTGGACTTATTTATGTTGTCCCTCATCATCAATATAATTAAAAGGCTTACTGTAGCAACCAAGTATTTCATGACTCTTTTTCAACCAATCCATGCTAATCAATTGATTATAGGCACTTAGTGGAATTACATTCAAGTGAGTTACTATTTTCAAGGCTTTCATTTCAATTGGGTAATATCTAAGTAATTGTGTAACCTTCCTCTTCATACTTGTAGCTAGTTGTATTAACCAAGGTTTGGAATATTTAACTTTCTCCAAACTAAATTTTTCAACCAAATTCATATTAATGTAACTATGGTTGGCTCTAGAAAAAAATAATATATAGATGGACTAATTGTTTAGCTTACCTTCAACCTCCATCATGTGAACGTAATGCTCCACTTGGTGATTATCCAATGCTGCATAAATTTTGGGCATGATTTTTCCCACCTAATCCACAATAGTTGTCACTTCCATGTTTTGTATACTCCTCACTTTATTTTACTTATGAGGAAAATATCTAAATTGATGATCTCCTCTAAAACCCCTATATTTAATAAGTGGAGGTTGGATCTTTTTGTTTGAAGAATTTCCCCTTTCTAGCTAGTTAGAACCTTGGGTTATCTGCTGGCTCATTCAAAAGTTATTTTTGAATATCAAGGATTTGTACCCCTTATTTCTTTTCTCCATAAAATTACCCTTTTTATTTTCCAAAGCCTTATGTAACACGAATCTATTTTTACTTTTTTCATAGAAATATTTTGTTTTCCTCATGGATGGCTCTAAGGTTTTATGCTCATCATTTTTTAGCCTATCTGCATAAAACATTTGTAGTCCACTGATGTACCTTTGTATTTTAACTTTATCGTCTTTAATAAAATTTACGCACCTTAATAATTCAACAAATATTTGGCAATACTCTTCCATGGTCATGTGTCACAATTGTACCTCGAAAAGCTCCTGCATTTTTTTCTCATAGTATCATTCTGGTAAATATTTCCTTTGAAAATACTCAAATTCTCTCCAAGTGATCCACCATTCATCCAAGTGTTTAATTGCCTTGAGTTACTCCCACCATAGGTTAGCCTTACCCTTCAAATGGTATATGTCCACTCTAGCCTTTAAATTTGAGGAATAATTGAAGAGGTGAACATATTTTCTCATTTCCCGCAACTGAGTTTCTGCTTCTTCCCCTTTCTTATTTTCTCCACTAAAAGTAGGTGGCTTAATTTTACTCAGATCCCCTTCCAAACTTTCTCTCTCTACTTTTTTTCTTGACTTGTTTATTGGTGACACATTAGGTTTTTTGCTGGACTTTGATGTGGAATAGGCCTTTTTATTGGTCCTCCTTACTATGTGGTGGTGTTGATGGGAATCACTTTTGGAATATCTCAAACTCCTAGTGCCCCTTTCTCTAGTTTCACCAATGTGCACATTTGATAACCTCGACTTAGTCATCTGACCCAATTCTCTCTTAGTTTTGTTTAGGCTTTATAGAATTTGGTTACTAATTTGTTGTTGTTCCTTCATCAACTTTTCATTTTCATCTTTATAGTCGAGTACTTCTAGTTTGATACTTTTTAAATTTTCTTTCAAATCTCCATCCTCTGGTTGATCTAATTTTTGACCATTAGATTCAATTTCATTATTACTCAAGATCATATTTACAACCTTCAATTCTTCCTCGTCACTATAAAGTCCTTGGCATCTTGTGGACTATTGTTCGCAATTAGGCATTTTTTCTTGAAATTCCACCTATATCTTTCCTTGCAAATTTTACAAAAAAATCTTGCTAAATTAAAAAAATTTGGTTTATCACGTCATTTCCCTCATCAATATATTTCTATTGAATATCTACTTGCGCTATTTCAATACCCGAGCTGAAAATTATACCATCAGAAATTTTTCATCTTATTTATTCATTTTGTCCCTTGAAAATTTCATGTAGCTTTCCTTTACATTTTTCCAAAAGGATTGGCCACAAATCAAATTTCTTGGTGCATGGTTATATTCTTCATGGAATTACATTTCCAACGATTGGTCATATGCCCAACTCCGATTTATGAGTTCTAATCTATGTCCTTTGGAATATTAATTGATTTTTCTCAATTCTTTCATGCCCAAAAATTCAAATTTTGATTGCACTCAACAAGCTTGTACTGCTTGGTAACTAACTATAATTTGCGACATACGAGCCTTTTTCTGACTTCCTATTATTCTCTATCTTTAACTACCCTCCTCAGGCTTTCTCTAGTTTCTCATTGGAAGTGAATTGCCTTTCTAGCCCATTATTACACATGTCCTACATCCTACCCTCTTTTCTATTAAACCCCCGAGTGTGCATTTTCATATACTATTTTTATTTACTTTACTATATACGGCTTTATATAATTTAAAGTTTTATTAATTATAATTATCATATTCGTAATTAAATCTATTACAAATTTAATATAAAATTAATTATTTATAATGCAATATAATTATTTAATTAAAAATAAAACAAATATAATTGAAATTATAAAACAATATATTACAAAATTAACAATATAACACAATATAATGAAAACCATATAAACAATATATTTTAAAACAACAAACAATTAAATTGTATTCCTAATAGCTTTACCACCTTTACAAACATGTAAATTATAAATTAAACTAATTAAAATATGAGTCAACTCAATAGCTTCATTATAAATAATTGAACCACTTCTTGTGTGTGTTGTGGTGTGTGTGTGTGTGTGTGTGTTGTGTTGTGTGTGTGTGTGTGTGTGTGTGTGTGTGTGTGTGTGTGTGTGTGGTGTGTGTGTGTGTGTGTGTGTGTGTGTGTGTGTGGATAGATAGATAGATACACACACGATGTGCCCCAAATTTTATGTGTCCCACTCATACACATAATAACCCCTAGTACGTATACAAACTCACCACATCACCCTAGCAATCCCCATAATTGCATAAAAGGCATGAAGTTTCCTAGCATATCCCTTCATGCTAGAATAGTGGAGTCATCACAAGCGACTCTGACATGGTATAGTGCAAGGATTTTACGATGGGGTGACCCCTCGGAATGGTCAGAAAGACAAACCCATTGATCGCATGATCGATGGCTCATATACATTCTAAAACCCTCCATCACCTTTTTTGAAAGCACTGTAGGGGGTGTTGGAGAAGGTGGTTTTAGTTTTCTGGAACCACTTATGAGTTATGCTAATGGACGTATGATGATAGTTGGGTCCTTTTCCTTGTCCCTCCCTCCCCATTGCCGACTCGACACATCCTTCCGATGTTCTTCCTCTCATTTCTTCCATGCCTACTCCCCTTTTACTTTTAGGGCCTCTTGGGTGAATCTCAAAGAAATTTCATACTAAGCCCCACTACACCGGTGCTCTCCTTGGATACACCTCCTTACTCCTCTAATATGGGACCTCTGGGACATTTCATCCCAATCTCATCATTCCTGTGATTCTCCTTATGTTCTTCTCTTGCACCCTTGGGATAAGTTGTCGTGAGGCTATATTTCTTACCAATGGGAACACTCTTTGCCTCTATGTTGTAGGCCTAGTTAGCATGGTGCCTATTCAACCTGACCACTCCTTTGTGATTCTAATTTCAAGCCTCCAGGCCACGTCACCCCTTTGTTCTCCCAAATGTGACACAACGAAATCCCAACATTGAATCCATGCCCTCCATGATGACCTCCCGTCAAAACCTTTGGCCATTAATTCATTCCAATGTAGTATGCCCTCAATACAAGTTATAACCTTATATCATTGTATTTATACATATAAATTTATTTATAAGTATATATGTAATACCCCTTTTGTAGTAATTTTCACTCTTCAATGTTTTCATAAATAAGCATTATTCATTTCATTTAATATATTCATTCATATATTTATTAAATCAAATAAAACTTGGTACATGGGATGACGTTCTAACTCAAAATTTGGCATTCATGGGTGGAAAAACTTAGTGATTCTTCTTCAATATTTTCTCTCAATTCGCACTTATCTCCTGAATCCTTCTTGATCATTCACATTCTTTTCTCGATATATTTTAATCACATACCCTTAGTGTGACTTTCACCAAATTGTTGGTGAGAAATCATCACTCTGTCTTTTTTCAAACATTAAGTGACCAACCTGCAACTTCCTATTTTTCTTTTAATTATGGCCCATTTAAGCCTAATGTTATAACCTATTCTTTGATACCAATATGTGGTGTCCCTGCCCCCAAACATGGAACACCACTATATCCAATGTTGCATGATGACAAGTAAATAAAATGCAAACACACTCATACTTGATTAAGGCATAATTTCTAACCTCAGCGAGGTTGGTATGATTACTATGAATGCAATGCTACATGCCAGAATGTAATATTTTTCACATATAAAACACAAAATACCAATAAACAAGAGAATTAAATTTATGTTAATAGTCATTAATCGAAATCCCTGAAATTAGGGTTTTAACATAAACACATTAAATAGCATGTGAAATATATATACAGTCTTCCATAAGCATTCAAGAATTTATTTTCAAAGGATATTTGGCTAGTTGCGGGCCCTCGTTGTTCTACCAAGCCATAGACTTGATGGTTCATAAGCTCAACCATCGGGTCACCCCCGAGCTGGGGCAACCACTCCAAAGGAAACAATACCAAAAAAAAATCCAAATCTCCATGTCCAAGGTGCCAACCCAATAGTCATGTTGCTCCAGGGCTCCAGGAACCCTCCAAGCTAATTACCAAGGTGCCAACCCAATAACTGTGTTGGTCTAGGGCTCCATGAAACCTTTATTCCACAAACCGACACCGAGTACCCACCATAACTCCATGGCCATCAAGCCATAAATAGGGTCAGCAAACCCTCAGAGCACCAAGCTCCCTAAGCTAGCATTAGGGCTCAAATCATAAACAAGATGCATCCATCTAAAATGATTAACTTAATAACCATGCCCTAGCCAGTTCAAAATCCAACCTGAGGAGTCACTAGCCATCAATTAGTCTCAGAGTCCTCCCCCACACTCACTAACTAATCCCCTTTCCCTCCTGTAGGATTAATTGCCTCCCATCTCAAACTACACTCCCTTTTATATATACATGGCCCTAACTTTCCATATGGCACCCTCTAGAACCCTCATGGCCTCCAAGTGCAATTTTCACCAAAATATCTAACTATTTCCTTTTTAATTGGAGTTGCATACCCCATACTCTTTCCTTGGAGTGCGTTCTACAACTAGCCTTATTTTATTAGCATTTAAGGAATGTACATTTACAATATTTGCAATATTCACAATCGGGCTCCTCTAGCCACTTAGCTAAAATATGTATATCATTAGCTTTGCAACTACCTGGCCAGATAGGAATATAAATTATTTTGGCTCATCGGCATAATATAAAAGGTACGTGTATTTACATCATCAAAATAGGTGGGAGTATTAAACCCAAGAGAAGGTGGAGGAAAAATTTCCTCAACTCTCAGTAGAATCTTTTGGGGACCAAAAGCCTCCCAAAATGGGGAGGTATGATATGGATTGGATTTTCATATTATTTTTTATCCATATTAATGCTTTTAGAGTTGAAAAAGTGGTGTAATCAATTCATATGACCACTTTTAATAGCAATCCCAGTTTGGAAAAATTTGGGTCAAAAGCTTAAGGAGCCATTTTAGGCCTTAAATGAACACTTTTTGTGGTCTTGAACCTATATTCTTAATCTACACATTGATACATTTCCAACAATGCAAGAATCACCTCAATCAAATCCCGTATGAAAACGTTATGCCTCCTGAAAGTTGACCTATCGAAATTGACCACCATAATTCTAAAGGATACCATGTCTTCCCTCATTATTAGTGGGAAAGGGTCTAGCCACATGATCATGATGAAGAAGACTCTAAAATATTCAATATTGTAACTCTAGTTTAATGGTTGAAGGAATCAAACCTAACCACTAGTAGGCTATCATGAAGTGTTATAAGTCAGACACTAAGAAGAAAAGGGGTTACATTCTTTTGGAGGAAATTTTGCTCCATAGATGATCAGAGTAGTAGAGAGGGATAGGGAGAGGACACACAAACATGATTTGTGCATTGTAGTATCCCACGAGTCACAAGCCTTAAATTTATTATCCTCAACCGTTTTCTATTATGAAAAATAGAGTAGAGTTGCCTCACCTTCATGCTAAGTTTTCTCCCAAAAGGGTTTCCCAAGTTATATCTTGTGCCAATCGTTGCTTGTGAGTTTTTATTTCATTGTTCTCTATTTTCCACATAATTATAATTTACATGGATACACAATAATTATTAATTTATAGATCAAGAAATCTAATGAGAAATAAACCGTTGTAATGTAGATTTTGGATTGTTAAGTATAATTTTACCAGATATTTTATGATAGACTCTCCAGTCAAATATCCACGACATTTTAGAGATAATATACACTTTTATTTTACTTCCCCATTCAGAAGAGCATAATTTACATCTAACTGATGTAGTTTCCATTTATTTTTTGTAGTTAATGCAATTATTAATCTAATGGTGTCTAGCTTAGTTCCAAGTAAAAAGGTGTTCTCATAATCAACTCCCTGTTTCGGTGAATAACCACTTGCAACCAATCTAGCTTCATATTTATATATACTTCCATAAGCATTATATTTAGGTTTGAATAACCATTTGGATCGTATGGGTACCTTATTTTCAAGCAATTTTGTTAATTGACATGTATCATTTTTTCATCATGGACTCGAACTCTTCCTTCATTGCATCTCTCCATTCTTTATGTTCATTAGCTTATTCAAAACTCAATTTTTTTACAACATTCATTACTTTAGTCATCAATTCATAATCTTTATCCCTTACAGGTGGTTGAGTTTCACGTGATGACCTCCTTAGAACTTCACTATTGTCACCTCTTCTTCTGCTTTGTCGTGAATCTTCTCCTCCTCTTGGTGTGCTTTGGTTGCTTGAGGTATTCATGTTATAAATTTTTCCTCCTATTTATATGCATATGTAATATCCCATCAAACCTTTAAGCATAATTATAACCTTTCAAGAAAATGTTTCCAAAAATATTTATAAATTTTCTCTGATACCTTCTCACAAACAGTTTGAGTGCAAATTCAAAAATTAGATATCGTAGAGATCTTGTCAAACATTTTATGAGAAAACTAGGAATGAGGCAAATAATGATCCTTTATTAACAACAACTTCCAAGCATCAGAGTATTATTTGCAGAGAGTACACCTTGAAGATGACACTTAAAGACAAAGCTTGATTTGGAAATGCTCTTGAAATCAAAATTTACTAATATAGGTATGTCTCCAAAAGTAGCTTCATATTTGGAACACGACAAGTAATTTTACCTTTGAAATGCAATCTCCTCTTGTTCACAAACCATTCGGCCTCCTCCAATTTATATAGTGTTGTAGATATGAATAGCTCAATCCTCCTTATATAGATAGATAGGAATATTTTGATCCACAAGTATGCTACAATGATCTTATCCCTACAAGTTCAATTCCTTGTTTGTGACTAACAACAATGTTTCCCAAGTGGAATCATGTTTGGAATTTTATGGTTCAATCCCTTCGTTATGAACAATGTAGGGAAGGTAATACACATCTCACTTTACTCCTTGAACAATGATTTTTCTACAAAAAACACAAGCATCCCAATCTACTTCTAATTATGGAAGGAGGTTCTCGGTTATGTCAGGAAATTCAAACCATCCTTCTTAGTGCAATAATTCAAAATCAAAAATTTTCTCCTAATGCCAAAACGGCTTGGCCTCCTTGTTGAAGAAACACTGGAAAATATGGGGAGAAATAATGTTGGAACCCTCAATCTCTTGGAAGAAATAACACTACCATAATCTTTGTTGAATGATCTCTTGATTGACTACAAAATCGGTCTTCAATATTGAGGGAAGGATAGTTATTCAACCTTCCTATTTGTTTTCTTCCCTTTGGAACCAAATAAGATCTCTCGGCCTCTTAATTATGCTCGTAATTCATGCATCTACATGTTGATAATTCTCAACCCTGTAGAAGATAAATCACAACCTTGATTTGTTTCTTGGACACAAGAACTAATTCGTCCCTCTTAGAAAAAAAATTATACTTGGCCTCCTAGAGTAAGATTAATAACCTTGCAAAACTGAATCATGAAACCCATAATCCCGTGCAATCAAGATTTCATTAGTTCTTCAGAAATGAACCAAAAATGTGATCCAACTAGGGCAGCAAGAATATTTCCACTGAAGATGGTGGAATCTAACGAGGATGGAAAGAGATCCATCAAAGCTAGTATGAGGGTCTAACTATAAACCCTCGAAAGTGAACTCACTTGAGCTCTTCACCAATGACAAATGATATGACAGAATAGACTGATCAATCATTGAGTTCCCTCCTCCTTTTATAATCTTTAATTGAGACTTCTCTAATCTTCTAGATCTTCTTTTGATATTATTTGATTTAATAAGTCACTTTTCTCCTCCTAAGTGACTTTCCCCCTTTTTCAAAATAAAATACTTTTTCCCGTTTTTATTATTTATTATTTACACTCTTATTTAATAATAGAAAAATTGGGTAAATTTTCCATGGATCTCTTATATTTTATTTTTTTCCTTCCCGCTAGCCTATTAGCAGAAGACGAGGCAAGCAGAAGTCATGTCGCCATCTCATGGGATAGGGGACATTACATCCTAACATCAACTTCTACTTCTTTGAAATTTCCATCATAATAATAAGGAATATGCCATGTGTCATAACTATCCACCTTACGGCCTTCATTTGCATGCTCACAAAATAATAGATTACTACCTACAAAAAAATTATGTATGCTAGAATCAAACATATGATACGATTTGTGATCAGAACAATAACCAATAAAAATGCACTAGGTTTCTCTTAGAACAAGCTTTGTCCTATATTATTTAGGAACATTAGAAAATGTTGTACTTCAAAATATTCTTAAATGACTTACTACTAGTTTATAGCCTTAAAAAACTTCAAAAGAGTTTGATTGTCTAAAATTTTACTTGGACTTCTGTTTTTCAAATAAATGACAATACTAGTAGCCTCAACCCAAAATCCATTTGTAATATTTCTACCTTTATCATGCTCCATGCACATTGCACTAAGGTTTTGGTATTTATGTTAGCTACTCCACTCTATTGTGGATTATGTGACAACATAAATTGTTCCACAATCCATTTCCTTTTCAATGCTTGATGAATGCCCCTGATGTATATTCTCCCCATTGATCTAATTGGAGAATATTGATGCATTTACCTATTTTCTTATCAATCATATTTTTAAATTCTTTAAAATATTCAAATACATCGCTTTTCTTTCTCATAAATGTAACCCACATATATTTCATGCTATCTTCAATAAGAATTAGGAAATAGTATGCACTACCAAGTGACCTTGTCTTTATGGGACTACTCACATTTGCATCCATTATTTCATGAAGTAATGGAAGTCTCTCCACCATTCCTTGTTTTTGTAGTCACAAATCATGATAATTAAGATGACCATACCTTTGGTGCCATAAAACTTTTGTTATAACTGTTGTGGAGGCCAATGCTTGATGACTCTTGCTCGTCACATCAAGCTTGTTTAAACCTCCAAATCTTACTGCTATTGCAATAATCCTGTAATGCTCTTGCATATATTTCACCACGCAATGTGACTTTACAAATTCTACCTTCCAATCTTGATATATTATGGTAGAAATTGAGATTAATTTATTATTTATACCAAGTGCATAAATCACATTTTGAATATGTTTAACATGACCATATAGTAATGTTATGGATACATCACCATATCCTTCAATTTTATTGGAATGATATTTCCTAAGATATATATTAGTAGCATTATTTGTTTCATGATAATTTCCAAGTAACCCTTATTACAAGACATGTGAGTGGAGGCACCAAAATCAAGAAACAATACATTTGAATCATCTATTGCAATAGATGGGGTAGCATCTAAAATCATTAGCCTGATATTTTTGAATTCATCATTCATTGATTGTCCTCTATCAACAAAATTACCAATATGGCTTATGTTTCTATGTTTGGACTCATGGTACTTCTTTTTCAAACAAATTCTAGAATAGTGTTCAAACTTGCCATAATAACAACAATTGGCTTTATTATCAATCTTTGGCAGTGTCATACATTGATGTGCCTTTGCACATGGTGGTTTTCCTCCCTTTTTTATTTCCCATGGATTTCTTTTCGAAGGATGTTTCCCTTTCCCTATCAATGCCATGTTCGAACTATAAGACCTGCAATTAATAATTTTCCTTCATTCTTCCTCTAGCAAAAGAATACCTATGAGTTCATTGAATGTAGGAATTGTTTCTTAGGCTACAATACCTGCAATAAACATCTAATAGTCTTCTAACATACCATTCAATAATATAGTTACAATATTTGTGCAATATTTTTCCTTGATATCGTTTCACTAATATCACGTAGTTTATCTTTCAAATATTTAATTCTATAAATAAACTTATTTACATTCTCACTCTCCATTTTAAATGAAAGCAATTTACTTTTTAAGAAAAAATATCATTTTGTAGGTATTGTTTCATATAAATCTTTAAAGGTATCAAATATCTCATTGGATGTCTTGTAGTCTTCAATATATAGAGTAATACTTTTCCTTCATGGACATTACGAGAGCCACTTTTAATTTTCTCTCACAACACTCTTAAGCTTGAACTAAGTTTGTGGTGGCTTTAGATTTGGCTTCATGTCTAAATACAATGGGCCAAACATTTTCCCCTTCCATCAAGATTTGAATCTTAAAATTCCAATTGACATAATTGAACCCATCTAATTTGATTGATTCATTTAAATAAAATTCCTCCAAATAATTAGCCATTATGCACACCTTAGAGAATAATTTTTGCAATTGAAAATCACATTCTTATGACAACAATGACACAAAATGAAAGATTGTAATGTTCATAGGAGAGAATATGGCAAGGATGAATGTTATGCAACCATGTCATGATTTTTTTTTACATAGATTACCTCACACCACCATCCTCCATGGAGTCTTCTTCACAACTTTATTCAAAGAGACTCAAATATATCATAGGTTGCAAACCCCTCTACACTTGATGGAAAACACATAATTTACACGCATACTTGTTGCACTGGTCACAATTTATGCAAACATCACTTGCTACTGGTATCTCGTAGTTCATCATGTAATTCTTCAATGTCACAAGAATAACACCAAATTTGGTGGTTTTTGTTGAAAATAGCAACAAGAAATGATAAAAATAGAATCGAGAAATTCCAGTTTTAATTTGTCCTTGAATTAAAATTGTGAATTAAAATCAAATTTGGTCTCACCAACTGCTTGGAAATAATTAATTAATTCATTATGGATTAATTAGTTCGAGAAATTCAAGTTATGAGTCTTTCTGAAGTCATGCAATAGCTATCCCTTAAATTAAGGAGATAAGATTGAGTTATATTTGAGTTGTAATTAGTTAGCTCAGTTTACTGAGTTAAGTCCAGTTAAATTAGTTCCAAAATGTTTAAGGAAATAATAGAGAGTTAACAGTGAGTTGATACATGCATGTACTCAACCAGTGTACTCCAGATAACTGAAGATTCCCTCATCAGAAACTCATGCATGTTTATTCTTAGAAATACCCAGTTGAACTAAATGTCAAGGACAATGTACTATCAGTTGCATGTGTTTTCTATAAAGAAAACTCATGCATGCACTCAAGGAAAGGTTCCTTGAGGATTGTGTAGTTCTGACAATGTGTTAGAGCAGTGTGTGAGAGTAGTGTTCCACTGGGTGGAGGAGAATCATCCACTAGGAACAGCGCAAAGAAATAGGAGCTTGAAGAGCAGTAGAGAAGGCTTGAGAGAAGCTTTGATTGCCTGTGAGCATCTGTGAGGATTGTATTGAGAGCTAGCTAGCTGTGAGAGCTAAGGCTTTGTATAATTCCTATGTATTTCCACCTTGTATGATAATATAGATAGTGGGGTTTTTACCTGAGGCTTTCCCCAAAGTATTTTCATGTGTATTGTGCATTGATTCTTCTTCTTCTAGTTATATTGTTCAGCTCTGATTCAACTCAATCTTTAAGCTTCCGCAAATTGATAGTAGAAGTACATTATAATATTTTTCTTTGGTTATATTGCATTATCGGGTTAATCCACAGTTAGATTTTCCACGTAGTCTTAAAGGGAGATTTGTAGAGAATTTCCAAAAATTCTACATGGTAGGGGAACCAAGTCTATCAGAGCTATGAACAGTATAATAAGAAGAGAATTCAAAGTTCAAAGTTTGGGGTTGCAGGTGCAAATCGAATTCACATCATACTTCAATTGAGATGGGACATTATGCGACTAATTGCCCATCGAAGAAGTCTAAGAAGGGATCCTTGGATGGATCGGAAGGTGAGGCATTAGCCTTTTAGTTCAAAATGGACTTTACCCTCATCGCATGCATGGTGTCATCGATGATGGATTGTGATTGGTATCTTGACAGTGGAGCCTCATTCCACATGAAAGGTGATAAAAGTTTATTTAGCACCTTCGAGGAGAATGACCTCAATATGTGCATAGAGATGGGTGATGACGAAAGGTATAGTGTTTCAGGAGTGGGCATAGTTTCTTTTGGGAGAGAGCATGGAGCTCTTATCACCTTAATAGATGTGAAGTATGTGCCTAGAATAAAGAAGAACTTGGTATCAGTCGCAATGTTGGAGGACAAAGGCTACGATGTTGTATTTAGTAAGGGAAAGGTTTTCCTTAGACACATCACCATGAGACAGGTGAAACAGATCGGTTCACGAGCTAAGAACCTGTATGCTCTTGAGGTTCAAGATGCATGCAAAGCCTTCAAGAGCAAGGAAAATTTTAGAGACTTGGTGGTTGAGAGGGAGATTAAATTACCTCTCAACATGCATCCCTAGAAGAAGTCACAGACAATTGTGGAGGAGCCACAATTGGAGAAGCAAAGAGGAGACCAAGTGAGGAGATCCACTCACGCAGATACCTCCATTAGGGGTGAATTTCGATCCAAGTGGGCAGAGGGATTACATGCAGCCATACCTCCAGGTGTTAGGTGGGGTGATGTGAAGTGATAGTCCCATGATGGCTGAAATTGGGCAGGGTCCATTGAGAGGTTTTATCTCATGGATCGTACCTTGCTACAAGAGCCCAAAGTACATAGTAGTAGGAGGAATTAGTGGGATTGATGTAGTCAGAGATCAAAGTGAAAGAGGCTAGACCAGTCAGATATTGAAGAGCACAAAGAAGGATTGACAATAGTGTAGAAAGGCAGAGTCAGCAAAAGCACAAAGTTTTTAGTTGACAGAGGCAATAGTAGTGAGAGACTTTGATGACAGATGCATCATACTGATTCAGGTTGGATTTTTTTGTTTCTGGAGTTGCTGGAGCAACAATACTACAGATAAGTGTTGCATCATAACATTCCAAAGGTTCACAATCAGGATCGAGTTGAATTCCATTCTTGTTGAGAGGGAGTGTTGAAAATAGCAACAAGAAATGATAAAAATAGAATCTAGAAATTCCAATTTTAAATTTTCCTTAAATTAAAGTTGTGAATTAAAATCGAATTTAGTCTCACCAGCTACTTGGAAATAATTAATTAATTCATTATGGATTAATTAGTTGGAGAAATTCAAGTTAGAAGTCCTTCTGAAGTCATGCAACAATTATCCCTTAAATTAAGGAGATTATCCATTAATTAAGGATATAAGATTGAGTTATATTTGAGTTGTAATTAGTTAAATCAGTTTACTGAGTTAAGTCCAGTTAAATTAGTTCCAAACTATTTGAGGAACTAATAGAGAGTTAACAGTGAGTTGATGCATGCATGCACTCAACCAGTGTACTCGAGATAACTGAAGATTCCCTCATCAGAAGCTCGTGCATGTCTATTCTGACAAAGACCTAGTTGAACTAAATGTCAAGGATAGTGTACTATCAGTTGCATGTGTTTTCCTATAAAGGAAACTCATGCATGCAGTCAAGGAAAGGTTCCTTGAGGACTGCGCAGTTCTGATAGTGTGTTAGAGCACTGTGTGAGAGGAGTGTTCCACTAGGTGGAGGATAATCATCCACTAGGAAAAACACAAGGAAATAGGAGCTTGGAGGGCAGAGGAGAAGGCTTGAGAGAAGCTTTGATTACCTGTGAGCATCTGCGAGGATTGTATTGAGAGATGGCTAGTTGTGATAGCTAAGGCTTTGTATAATTCCTATGTATTTTCACCTTGTATGATAATACAAATAGTGGGGTTTTTAGCTGAGGCTTTCCCCAAAGTATTTTCATGTGTATTGTGCATTGATTCTTCTTCTTCTTCTTATATTGTTCAGCTCGATCTTTAAGATTTTGCAAATTGATAGTAGAAATAGATTATAGTATTTTTCTTTGGTTATATTGCATTATCAGGTTAATCTACAGTAAGATTTTCTACATAGTCTTAGAGTGAGATTTGTAGAGAATTTGCAGAATTTCTACAGTTTTCCCATGGGTTTTAAGTTCTACAAAGAATGAATAAAGGCTTTCTATATTCACAGATGTATGTTGATTATTGAGAGGGATACAAACGAACCAAGCTTAAACCTTTGACTCTTATGTTACAATCAAATTCACATCGTTGCTGGGGAAAAACTTTTCATGGTCGAAATATATGTGAGTAGGAAAATTCCTGAAAGGCGTTAAATCAATGTTGAGTTCCCTCCCACTTGCACATTGTCACTTGGCTTTGCTGACATGGTCTCCTCAGCCACATTTTCACACCGTAAGTCTAACAGCCAGGTCCAAGACTCGAACACTTCTTCTACTCCACACTCCAATAGTCCACACAACTGCAGGTCACCATGTGCATGGCTCTACTTGCATAGCTCCCAATAAGCAACAATACACATGTGCTCAACTTAATGCACAACATTCACTAACATAGATAATTGTGACAACATCTCAGTGGATAATGCCTTCCTATAATGCCTCCTCTTCTAGTGTACACTTCCACCGATGGCTCAACACAGGTGGCATTCACCCACAGGGGCTTAATACTTCAACAACCTCACAACCATTGACTTGGTAATCAATCTCTCACACACGCTTCGATATCAATACAAAAAAAAAATGAAAGACAAAGTAATGAAAATGGTGAGACAAAACTCAAGTAAGGCAGTACTCCCATTGGGAAACTTCCCACACTCTCTCACTCATCAAATTGGCATGTGCTAACATTACTAGAAATATTGACAATACTCTAATTGGAAAATTGCCCACACTCTCTCACTCATCAAATTGAAATCTACTAACATTACTAGAATTACAATATAGTTCAATAATTTGAACAAACTCCAAAAAAATTAACAAGTACTAACATTACTAGAATTACAGTATAGTTCACTAATTTAACAAACTCCAAAAAAATAAAATCTCAAATCTAAATTATAACAACAATCTTAACAAAATATTAAAAATTAATTAATTTTTTTATGTTTCCATTATGTTTAAAATTAACTATTTTAATGATTTAAAGAATAAATATAAAATAAATAATTATTTTTTAATTTTTATATTTATATATTACACATTCATTCATATATATATTCTCTCCATATATGATATGATAAGAGGGTTTATCTCAAAAGGCCAATGACCATAAAAGGGTGGGTGGCTGATGGCTTAAGATAGCCACTTTGCATTAGCTAAAGATTTCAAACTTAGATGATTGGTTAAAGGTATTTACTTTCACGTGGTACGATCTATGCGGAGGGTGTATGGACCATTCTAAATGTCGCATGTGATTTACTGATTGTCATTTCTGTTTGGCTTTCGCTTGTGCCGGCTTTCATACCAGTCCTACCAAATGGTACTCACTATTAATATCGCTTATCGCTTAGTCGATTTTTTCCATGACTGGTCTCGGGTAGTTTTCAAGCCAATATCTAGATTAATTTTAATGATTATAGGTATAAATTTCAGATTTTGACCTTCACTATTGTAATTGTAATTCTAATGGTTTGTAAGGGTTATTACTCACTATAGTTTTGAACTAAAATATAACATTTTGTAGGGGTTTTCCACATTTTTTTTTATCTAATTTAATTGGAATTTGGTAGAGATTTCTTAGAATCACAAATTTTAGTTGTAAACTTTTCACAATTTCAATGTCCCAAAAAAAATTCAGTATTAAATTCATATATATAATCAAAAACTTATTTTTAAACTACAACAAGAAAAAATTGGTCATAAAACACCAAAAACACTAAAACACCAAAAACAGTAA
>APFE031614867.1:0-27691 GCA_000404065.3 Pinus taeda | reverse complement strand
TAATCATAATAATTTTAAAATTTAGAAATTATTAAAGGGATTGGTTCAATAGCGTAAAATAAGAAGTTCTTCACCATTGGACAAGGTTTAGTTTCCATAAAGCACCTTAAGGTAGTGGTGGTTGAAACTATAGTTACATTCATAAATATTATATTAGACAATCTTATAACTCTTGCACTTTTTATGATGTAAACTACAAGTTTTTTTTTGTAAGCCAGTACAAAACTTATGTTAATCAAAATATTTTACAACGAATAAATGATTATGAAGACGGTTAATCTAGGAGTGCAAAAGCTCTCTACCCAAATATATATGCAAGTAGCTTGAAAGTTCCATAAACCAAAAACACTAACCATCCTTTATCACTGTCTTACAAGACATTGCTCACATAGTTACAAAAGTGTTTTCAAACTAGAGATAAAGACACTCTGAGTGCGAAAACAAAAATTACAAAAGAAATGCCATCCAAATCATAGCACATGAGCGCAATGATAGGAAGCCATGAGTTTGCCAAGTTGATGTGTTGTTATCCATCAAGCCACATGTGCACAGTTAATGCTAAAAAGACATACAAAAACGAAATTTTTTGCCAAGCTAATACCCTTAGTCTAAGTTGACCACCAGAGAAAGGGGACCTCCATTTGCTGGTAGAGAAATGTTGGGAGGTGAAGCTATGTTGTCTGATTGAACATTGATCACTACAATATTTTCAATTTGGTTCTCAAAGTCAGAATCAGAATTTCATACAAAACACTTTTCCTCCCTTTGCAGGCATATAAATATGTCATACAAACAGTAAAAAATACTCCTTAGGAGGAGTTTTATGTCCTCCTAACTTGAAAACACATTGTAATAGTCCACTTTTCATGTCCTAGAGCACTAGATGAAATAAGGTGTCCAACTGCAGGGGACCTGGAATAGATTGAAAGAAATGCAACCTTCTTTTCCTGAATTTTCTACGAGCGGGAATCCATTTGAAATCCTCGTTACCCATCTCAGAATTTGAGAACTAGGCTTTATCACCAAATTCACGAGATTCAAGGTTTCAAATATCCTTTCTGATTTTTAGAGGGACCAAGTCAAACAACGTTGCTACCGAGTTCCATCTGAAACGTTGTCTCGGGTGAGAAATAGAGTTGATACTGGTACCTTCGCTGTGGCTTTCCATTCTTTGTCGAGGTGGCATAGTCGCACGAATAAGTGCACGAATAACAAGAGGTAGACTAACTCCAAGGCAACTGAAGACTTAAAACCAAAGTCAAAGAGTGAAGATTTAGAGAGATTCCACAAAGGACTATGTCATCCCCAAAACCCACAGAGCAAAGTACTGGACAATACCCAAACCAATTGAAACCTTGGTGATACACAAAGTCAAACAGAATTAAGACTGTTGGCAAATAGAAAGCTATAAAGACTCTAAATTACAGGGACCATTGATAGGCGACAATTTCTATTTAACCTCATAATGACATTTTAAAACAATAAGAGTCGATGAAAAATATAATAAATGAACATCCTTACATATAGTATATTATTTGTGATGAGATTGAATGAGAGGAAATGGGTGGAAAAATTTTGACAGAAGCGGACAACCCACATGATACCAAGGGAGAGGATTATGTATTATAGACCAATCCTCACTATCAAAGATGAACATGAAGTAATACAACCCAAAATTAAGCAGAGTAAGCCTAAAAAGTCTCCATTGTAACATCAGATAACCATGGTAGAGAAAACTATTAAAACCAAATTGAAATATTTCCAGGATACTTGACCCCTAATACCAAAATTGGGAAATTAAAAGAGATACCTGAAAAGTCCAAGCCCTGGAGTGAAAATGAAGGAAGCACAACCACCAATTAGAAGACATACCCTAAGGATATGCTATGTAAGAAAGGGATGAAAAACATTAAATTTGAACCTTTTGAAACATAAGGACCTTATAACCCAAACTCCCTCTTTTGGATGAGTATATGTCAATATGTCAAGAGATGGCTGCCAACGCACCCAACACATAGTGCCAAACATGACATCATAGACTAAAAACTAAATACCATAGAAACTTACAGCATCACTCGAGAGTACTATGTACCCTCGCCAACCTATGCATAATCTGACCCATTTATAACAAGCAGAGGGTGCGAAATAACATGAGGTCGAGAGATCATTAATCTATCAGTGGAAGACATATATGAAATAAGTGTTCAATGCGGCACATTTGTTAAGGAAACATTTCTTTTGTGTTGCAAGGAGCCATTAATGAGCTGAAATCATGCATCCTTCTCTCCCATGGTTGAGCATGTCAGAGCCATTATGGAAAACCTACAAAAACATGTATAAGAAAAACGAGATGTGATGAAAAAACCAACAAGTTTTGATATCCCTCTCCCATTACCAACACATATTGAGGAGGAGACGTTGCCAAAATGTGAAATTCCATTTTTGTTATTTTGGGCTTGTACGCATGGCCTTTTGTTGGCTTATTAGGGCCTGACCCAGGTTCGGAAGTGTTTTAGCCAAACAAGTCCCACACTACCAGCCCTTTCGGCAACAATCTGCGGAGCACGAACTAAAGTCTTACCCGAGGTAGTATGGGAGGGTGCTAGAACTAGGTTTCCGCACCCTAGGGATGTCTAGACGAGCACGGGAAGGATCACGAACCGATCTGCATGCCTCATGCCACTCTGCACTGTTGTTAGGCATCCACATAGATCCACAACACAGTGCCTCTTAATTCTTATTAATAGTGTGTTTATTCTAGATCTTAAGGTCCTTAAGAAAGAATTTAAGAGTTATAACCAGTGCACGCACCCATAAATCTTACAGATTTGCATAAACTCATAACATAAGCAGAAACATATATATCATAACAGATGTATAAACCAGAATATAACCAAATCTGCAATATTTCAGAACTAAGTTATCTTTATTAATGTCTTTTTTATAGTACAATCCACTTCCTGTCCTATTAACATGGCTGCAGGGGTCCGTGCACACAGCTGTGGAGCCTCTATCTAGCCATTAACACCCTCGACTCAGACTTACAGACTCAGAGAGAATATTGCCTTCATAAACCCATAACATTCAATATCCTCCAAAAATCTCACCTCTAACCTTAGAGCCTTGCTCTATTTATACATTCCCATGGTCCGCAGACCATGGGCAGGCTGACTCACTTTCTATTATTTTACATTATTTTCAGGCAGACTACCTTTTGACTTAACCTATTACATTTCACACTCTGCGCACTTCGTAGAACTTTTACAATATCATTACCCTAAATTATGGTCTTTAAGCCCCAAAACCATTACGCGAGGCCTCCGCTACCCAACAGGCCCCCAACACAATCATCATGACTCGTCCTGAGTCACTCATCGATGCGGCGATACCCGCTGCCAAGGCTTCGTAGTCCACCATCCTTGTGAGTGACGCACTACGTTCTGTTGCTTCCTTCTGGTCTTCTGCAACTCTTCTTCAAGCCCTTGCTCCATACCGCTACTAATTCATGCAACGGATGATGCTCATTCTACTCTGCTCGGTTAACACAAAGCACCCCCTCATAGGATTTTAGCTTAAGCTGGGGTGCCACCTACAGGAATTCTTCATGTCAACGCATCAAATCTCCAATGTCTAGTCTACTATACGCACTGTGTGCTACATCCTGTCTTGCATTTTTGCAAGAAATATGTTGCTATCCGTGAGATCCCAATCTTCAAGGTACATCAGAGACGAACTGTTAACTGTAATTTCATCATTTTTTCCATATTCATGATCATTTCCTTATCTTTCAGGGGTCGTTGTCTAGCTCATGGGTTAGGCAGTGGCATCCAGACCAGTTCTACTTCATGTCTAAGAATTTCAAGTACATCCCCTACCGTCGATGCTGAACTCGGTGTGGCGTCCATAGCCATCGACACCGCACTATCCAGAAGGTCCTGCATTGCCATTGGCCATATTACAACCCATGGGATTTCTCCTTTAGCGTTAATGATCAACAGTTCCATACCGGTGGGAATGCACAATAGCTCACTTCTCTCGATACCACAGAGTGTTCAGTGGATGCCCCCCTGCAATTTATAGACATATTGAAATTCAAATTCAATCGTTCCCTCATGTTCTAGCGCTTTAACATTAAATCTACGGTAGATCGTTCCAGATCTGGCACGTACTCTGCATCTTAATTGCCTGCTTCCCGCTCCCCTTCGCCATAACTCAGACATCTTGTCATGAACAGTGACAGCAACGGTCACCTTCGTGTTTATCCATGCAGCAGCGTAGCCCCTTCTATGCAACTGTGACCCCGTGACATACCAATTCTACGCGCACCCTTGTTGTCATGTGGCTCCCTCATAGACTACTTTATCATCCCGCGCTCTCTTTCAACTGTTTGGAGTGGTGAGACTGTATTTTAGTAGGTTAATTAGGCAATTGACCCACCCGTGTAGAGCTTCAGGTGACTACCATTTACTCTTCCTGGGAAGGGCTCTCCATTAAGCTTTCCAAGCTAAACTGCACCTCCATCTATGACTTCTTTCACTACATATGGTCCTAACCAATGCATTCAGAGATTTCCAGGGAATTTCTCGAACTTGCTGTCATACAGCAATAATAAATCATTTTTTTGAATGTGCGCAACTTTATATGGCAATCATGCCAAGCCTTTTCATGCTGCTCCTTTACTTGCTAATGGAATCCTGCTAGAAATTGTTCCTCCTCAAGTTCTTCCAATTGTGCGAGCCTCTCTTCCAAAGCCCCGCGGTCTGCCATGCCTATCATCACTGTTATTCGCAAACTGGATACGATATATTCCATTGGCATAATGGCTTCCATGCCATAAAATAACTGCAAAGGTGTCTGACCTGTCAACTTCTTGCATGTGGTTCGGTATGCCCATAGCACAGTAGGTATGCGAAAATCCCAATCATTTCTCTCCGCATTACATACCTTGGTCAACGCAGTCTCCGAAATCTTGTTGAAAGCTTCAACAGTCCCATTCTCTTGCGGATGGTATGGTGTACTCTATTGATGATATATCTAGAATTCCTCAGTGAGTGCACTAATAGTCTCATTCAAGAAGTGTGTTCCACGGTCGCTCATTAGAACTTTTGGGCATCCAAACCATGTCAACACATTTTCAAAAAAAAAAATTGTAGCTGTAGTGGTCGTGCAGTCCTTAACCGGTTGTGCTTTCGCCCATCAAGTCAAGTATTCTATCGTGGTGATGATACAGCGCGCACCTGTCTTTCCTTGAGGTGTAATACGCCCCACAAAGTCGATCGCCCGTTTTTCGAATGGTTGCACCGTCATCTATGGCTTGAGCAGCATTTCGTCCCTCTGCGATGGTTTCCGAGTTCGTTGACATACGTCGCAGGCCCGACAGTACACTTTTGAGTCTTGATGTAGAGTTGGCCACCATAGTCCAGTGCAAAGAATATTTTATGATGTGGCACATCCCACATAATGTCCTCCTACAAACACCCATGTGCTTTGGCAAGGATCTGTCCTCGCTCAAATTCAAGTACATACCTTCGTAATACTTCATCGTTGCCCATTTTGTAGAGGTGCCCTGCAATAACAATAAAGTCTGTTGCACGTATCACCAGTTCTTTCTTTTGCTGAATTGACTACCCTGCGGCGCGTTCCATGTGGTTAAGAAAAGGATTATATTCTCAAAGTGGCCATCCATGACGCGCACTGCATAAAGCTGTGCATCAAGTAGTCCTTCTAAATTTGTGGGCTCTTCACCATTTTCAATTCGGGACAGGTGACCTGGGCCTGCGTTTAGACGTCCCAACTTTATAATGACTTCGAAATCATATTCTTGAAACAATAACAACCATCTAAAACTACGCCCCCCGACACATACTTATTCACTAAGTATTTCAACGTGGAATGATCAGTAGACATTTTGAAGTGCCCACCCAACAGATAGTGGCGATATTTATGGAGTGTGTATACCATCACCAATCCTTCGCGCTCAGTAGTAGAATAGTTCTTTTCAGCTTTTGACATCCGCCAGCTCACAAACGCAATCGGGTGATCATTGCCTTCTGCACCTTCCTGCATAAGTACAGCGCCCAGCGTAATACACCATGCATCAACATGTACATGAAATTCGATGTCCCACTTTGGAAAGACCAGAATGGGCGCAGATGCCATTTTTTCCTTGAGAACCTCCAAACTCTTCTTACATTCCTCATTCCAACAATATGTAGCATTCTTTTTCAACAACTGTTCCATTGGTGTTGTGATTTGTGCATAGCTCTTAATGAACTTTTGGTAGTACCCATTGTGTCCCAAAGTGGCATGCAGTTGTTTGACACATCGTAGCACCTCTAGATTGAGTATGATAGCAACCTTCACAGGATCCACCATAAAGACTTGTCCGTAGACCACATGACCGGGAACATTTCCAAAGGGGGCGAGGAAAGTGCATATCTTAAGGTTCAGGGCAATCTGGTGTCATTGGCACGTATCTAGTGTCAACCGTAAGCTTGCAATATGTTCCTTGGCTAGCCCAAATACAATCCAATCATCAAAATAAACTTCCAGAAACTTATGGATGAATTCCTTGAACGCGGCCACTACTACACGTGAAAATATCGCTGGGGCATTCTTTTACCCAAAGGGCATAACCGTGCATTGAAAACATCTCCAGTCGGTCGTAAAGGTGGTCTTGCTTCTATCTTCCAATGCGATCTTGATTTGATGGTACCCTGAGAACCCATTCGTAAATGAGTACGCTTCTTGTCCACCAACATTCTACAGAACTTCATCTGTAAATGGTGTCGAGAACAGGTCATGAACACAGGCGTCATTCAGCTTTCGAAGGTCCACACAGATTTGAATTTTGCCCTTTTGTTTCTTCTCTTGCACTATCATATGACTCACCCAGTTAGATTCTTCCACTGGTTCAATAATTCCTGCTGCCAACATTTTGTCCAATTCTTCGTGGACCTTTTCCTTATACTTTGCATTCAGGCGGTACAGACGCTGCTTAACTAGCTTCGCGTCAGGTTTCAGAGTTATTTTTTTTCACTCCTAGGTCGCTGAGGATCCCTTTTAACTCGGTGATTTTGGTCAGGAATAAGTCTTGATATTCTCGAAGTAACTCGACATCCTTATCCACTGTGGCATCATCCCAATAGTCTCCTAGCATCGCGTACTTGGGATCCTCATCTGCACCAATATTTACCTACTTTGTTTTTAGTGGCGCAGTGATGTCAACGTCCTCGATCGCTGGTCCGTGAACCTCGTAACTCCCCTCTGTTTCTAGAATATTGATTTTTCTGGGGTCGTCATCATCATCTTCTACCTGCACGTAACATTCTAAGGCCTAGCTCAACTGATGCGACCACTCTAGCTGCACTATTTCTTCTTGTTCCAGTGGTATTTCGAAAATGGTGGCCTTCACAACTTGCAATGCATTGTCAACAGTATCCATCCATTGATCCTCAAATAAGAACATTAATAAAAACCCTTCACGCAAGATATCCCATTCGCCTATACCTTGTCGAAGTTCTGTTTCAATATACCAGTTCCTAGGGATGACATCCAGGGTATGATAAAATAAGTGTACCCACTCCGGCTGGGGTTCTTCCCCATAGGCCTTGGTCCATTTGGTGAGGGGCATGCGCGGGTCATCACATCCATTGTATTTCTCGGTTATTCATAGTTCCAACTTCCCAAACCTTATTTGCATCATCTGCCTCCAACCACGCCAGTATTCAGAGGTTCCTTCATGTGTTCCCCACCAACGTGTAGGCGTTGCCCACAACACTCATTTTAATGCATCAAGCCTCTGGTGCACTTGTACCACGCTCTCAAACTTGGTCAGGAATTCTTCCACCACTGTCAACCCATCATACATCGGTAGCTCTCGATCCTGAGTTGTTACGCAACACAGCGACCTAGTCATCATGATGCAGTTTAACGTTGTTACTCCTTTCAACCAATTATGCCATCATTCGTCTTATTCATCTGAGTCTGAAGTGCAGGCCTCTGTGTGCTCCCATAATATTCTTCCTTCTACAGTCAGATTTACCCAATCCTAATCTCACATGGTTATCTTGTAGATATGATCCCAGTCATCATCATTTTCATTGTCGCTTACGGGTTCGGTGTAGCGCGCTCCTTCAGCCGGGTCTAGCGAAATGACTACGCATAGGGACTTTTTCTCAAATATCATCTTCTGTTTCTTTAAATTAATGACTGCATTCATATCTATGGCCCAATCTATCCCTAATAAAGTGGGGTAAGGGTTATTGTCATCCACAATTTCTATTACCTCAAAGTCCGTTTGTGTGCTCGCACCTTCTATATCCACTGTGACTCCTTGTAATCTCCCTATGGGCAAGATCTTTTGTTGGTTCACCATCTGTAATTGAATAGGAGACCACTGTAATGTGGGCCTACTCATGCGTTCCCATGTCTGTTTAGGTAGCACGTTTGCATCCGAGCCTAAGTCAAGAATGATCTGATCCATCTTATAATCGCCAATCTGCATCGTTAATCGCATTTCCCATCCAGTGCACAGAGCATGTTTTCCCAGTTTCTGGACCATGCGAGGTTTATCTGAACTTGCGCACCTAGTTATGAGCTCTTGTAGCCATTTAACTACCTTATTGTCACATAGAAACTTCATACATGTCTATAAAAA
The DNA here is from genome assembly GCA_000404065.3 of Pinus taeda. Lineage (NCBI taxonomy): Eukaryota > Viridiplantae > Streptophyta > Pinopsida > Pinales > Pinaceae > Pinus > Pinus taeda. The sequence continues at coordinate 19,032 of APFE031614867.1, read as the reverse complement.
AGTAATTAACATTGAGGGATCCATTTCCAGCTTGGGTGGATCCTTACTACCTAGAGTAGAGACCTCCGCAAAGTTCTTCTTAGCTTCCATAACTATCTTCTTCATGCTTTCCAAGTCGAACTGAGGCTACGTCGTAGGGGTCTTGTGAACCCCTATGTCTTCCTTGGTTAATTTCCCCTTATCTTCCCCTATGGTCGCGCCATTTCTGAGCATCATGTTCATGTTGGGGTCTTCCTCGCATGGTTCAGACCTCATCGTTTAGATGTTCTATGTCAACGTAGGTTGTGCTACCCTTTTCTCACGTATCTGTGCTATCAACGTGGAGCAATCTATCATTTCATGATCAAACTGCTCACAATAAGGGCATGATATTCTAGTCGGGTTGGTACAGTCATGAGCGTAGTGCCCTATCCCTCCATAGTTATAGCAGATTATTTGTCTGCGGCCCCTTCCTGGCCCCATTCCTCCTCATCCCCACCGGCGTCCTGGGAATCCAGTGCACGCTATTGCCGCGACTGGATCCTAACCTTGCACCTCAGTCTGCATCCGGTAAGTAGGTGTCCAATCCATTAGCAGCTCATAACTTCGGCAATTCTGCTCATCATGACCCACTGATCTACAAAAATTGCAAAATAACTGTTGGGAGGTCGATGTAAACTTTTGCAATAGATGACAGTTATCTGTAATTTGCTTTCCTCCCACCTGATAGATCGTGCACTAGAGCGTGGACGCCACGCTCGGTCTTGCATGTGCCTTTGGTCTCAATGGCATTGGTCCTCCCCCTGCCAAATAGTTCACGAATACCAAGCAATGATCCTTATCGTGGCACTGGCCTTTACATTTTATGTACCACACCTCTTCTCGTGCTTCTGGTCAGAGCGCCTTTTCCTACTTTAAACTCTGCATTTCTAAGCATATGTTTTGTAGTTGCGCATGGATTTGCTGAACTCCCAACCCTGGATCTTGGATTGGAGTTTCATGCATCCTCATCACTATTTCTAATGCTTCAGCCTGGTTGACATCTTCTGTTGTGATAGCATCGTCCTCAGATACGATGTCAAGGATGCCACAAACCACGCGCGGTGTTGTGCATCCATCAGCGTCATGTTAGCCTCACGAATCGTACTCTTCAGTCTCTGATCCACATCCCAAGGGGTTTCACCTGGCAGCATCACGATCTCCTTAAACCCGATGATCGACTACATCTCCGATTTTGGTCGGCTAAATTCTTTGTTCAATGCATCCTGGATCTCTGCTATCCCCACACTTGGATGATTGCTAGAGTGCTTGATATACCAAGTCGGCACGCAATCCTACAGCGCACTCACCAAGGTGGCCTTTCTATATTTATCATTCGTAACTCCATGCGCTTCCCACACCGCTGTCACTACGAACCAAAACTGATCTGGCATTTTGCTTCCTACTCCTCTGAATACAGGTAACTTGATCACATTCGCCATGTTAAACTTCAAGGTTGGAGGAGGTGGTTTGAGCTGAGGCTATCTATAGGGTTTTTCTTTCCTATGCCACAAACTCCTGTAGCTTCTGATCTAACAAATCTTCACTTTCTCTCTTCATAGGGTTCCTGTGTTCCGACATCAAACATCCCTTAGGCAGATCCTCGTCCCAGCAATAAAACCATTTGTTGGCTTATTGGGGCCTGACCCAAGTTCAAAAGTGTTTTAGCCAAACAAATCCCGCACTACCGGCCCTTTCGGCAATAATCCGTGGAGCGCAGACTAAAGTCTCACCCGAGGTAGTATGGGAGGGTGTTGGAACCAGGTTTCTGCACCCTAAGGATGTCTAGATGAGGACGTGAAGGATCGCGAACCGATCTGCATGCCTCGCACTGCTCTGCACTGCTGTCAGGCATCTGCATAGATCCACAACACAGTGCCTCTTAATTCTTATTAATAGTGTGTCTATTCTAGATCTTAAGGTCCTTAAGGAAGCATTTAACAGTTATAACCAGTGCGTGCACCCATAAATCTTATAGATTTGTATAAACTCATAACATAAGAAGAAACATATAGATCATAACAGATGTATAAACTAGAATATAACCAGATCCGCAATATTTCAGAACCAACTTATCTTTATTAATGTCTTCATTACAGTACAATCCACTTCCTGCCCTGCGCACATAGCTGCAAGGGTCCATGCACACAACTGTAGACTCTACCAAGCCTCTGCACACATAACTGCAGATCCTTTATCTAACGACTAACACCCTCCCACTTGGACTTACAAACGCGGAGATAATATTGCCTTCATAAACCCATAACATTCAAGATCCTCCAAAAAGCTCACCTCTAACCTTAGATCCTTGCTCTATTTATACATTCCCATGGTCAGCGAACCATGGGCAAGTCAAATTAATTTCTATTATTTTACATTATTTTCGGGCAGACAACCCTTTGACTCGACCTATTACATTTCGCACTCCGTGCACTTCGCGGAACTTTTACAATATCATTACCCTAACTTATGGTATTTAAGCCCCAAAACCATTACGCGGGGCCTCTGCTACCCAACACCTTCACATAAACACCTGTCCATATTAACACACATTCCAAAACTCCTTAATTATGTGGATGTTCCCACCCCATCGAGGAATGATGTAGACTACAAGTTCAATGCAAGCTCCACTTCGAAATATAAAGGACTCTTCCAAAAAAATAAACAATGATAAGTTGTATTTTTAAAGTACTCTAGGTATAAAAATCACTAACTAACCTCTTATAGTATAAGATAATGGATCATGACATTTCAACTTCTAGGTGTTCTAAATATTAAGATCATAAAACATAAGTTCCCCTTTTGACTAGAAAAAATATGCATTTTCTTTCTCCTTCTATTTTTAGATGGCCTAATCCAATAGGTGTAAACTATTGAGTCAAAAAATCTATTATTAAGACACACATATAAACGTCACTAATTGGAAACCCTATGAATTGACCAAAACTAAAAATTTAAATTTTTCGAAAATAAAAATAAAAATTATATAATTTAGAAAATCCAAATATCTTAAATATTGCTAGAAAACACATTTTTTACTCAACACGACCAATAAAGGTATTTTTTTAGTATGAAAAAAGCGATATATTCATTCTCAAACAAAGTACATATACTTCATGTTGAAGCACCCAATACAGCTACAATATCATAAATTAGAAACATGTGCAGACCCATAGTCAACAGTCATACATTGTTGTCATCCATTTAGTACCTATCTATATACACAGTCTATTATATATACAATATTCAAAATATCAAAAAAAGTCTAATAATTCCCAGAACTTCATGCATAGTTGGAATAGATGAGATATATATGAAAGTATGAAATAGTGAAAATAGTAATGGAAGAGCAAAAAACAATGTAATTCCATCTGATAATCAAAAAAGAAATCAGGGAGAGGTTTTTTATCCTGGCAGTGAAAACACCCTGACCTCCATGCAAGTGTCCCCCATCTTGACTTCAATATGTAAACCATCCAACTTGTCCTTTAGTCCTTTCTTAGATAGTCCATCTACAGCTTGATTGAACTCTCTACCAATATGTTGTATCGTAGAGAGATTGTGTGAATTCCAGACGAGTGTAATTTGTTGTAACCAACCTTGTAGTGAGGGCTTGGAAATTATTGCATGGCAATGCACAAAATCAATGATGATTTTTCAATCTCCATATATGTGGATAGTAGGAATTTTTAGGAAATTAGAGAACCAGAGACGTCCCCATAATGCCATGGCTTCTGCCTTTGTATTTGTGCCAATTCCCACACCCTAGTGCACCCAAAAAGCATGCTCTAGTGAATGTAGGATCAAGAAGCCACATCTGCATCTACCTCTTTGAGATGCACTGTAAAAGAACCCAGCAGGGTATTCGATCTTCAGGCAAGTTTGTTTTTTTATATTTTTTAGTGCCCATACCACTTTGTAGTCCAGTAGAAAGTGTGGTTTTGATGCGCTCCATCACCTGAACAGTGTTTTCTCTGAAATTGTTGAAGATGATGTTATTTGTCCACCTCCAGATCTCCCAAAACAAAATAGGAGGAATGTAATGCCAATTTACATATTTTTTTTTCCACCATTCAAGGCAATCAAATTGAGAGAATTGAAAAGAAAATATGGTAACAAGATTGTGCCAAATTTTAGAAGCAACAGGGAAAGTTATGAACAGGTGTAGGTTGTTTTCTTTTGCACTCCTGCAAAGCACACATACCCCACGACCATACCAGTTTCTTTTTTGGAGATTTTCCCATGTCAAATTTTTTTTTTCCAAACTAATTGTTGTACGTGTGAGTTAATAATGGTCAACTATCAAGCGAGAGCATCTAAGATAAAAAAAAAAAAAAAAAATTAGGGTTTTTGTTTTGATTTGGAAAACCAATGAATGAAACAATTGTAGCATTATAATGCCTAACCTTTTGAATAATATTAATACCAAACAGAGGGATGCTATAAAATTTCACACAATGATAAAGCTTGAATAGTGGTGAGCAGAAACAAAAAATAATATGATTATTATAGTTTTCAAACAGAAAATCAAACAATCATAAGTATGAAAACCTCTCACCAATGTTCAAAAGGTTCAAGAGAATATGCTTATGCTTACAACAAGATGCTGATGATTTATTGATTCAGAGGGAATTAATTAAACATGCGGTCCATTAATCCATTCTCTTTATAGATTATCACTTTAGAAGCTTATAGGAATAGATTGAAACACAATTATTCCTACCTAGGTATCTTTGTAAGACAAGAATATGAAGAAAAACATAGTGAGTGTTAATGGAAAAACTTACAGGAAACACAAATTGTGTAAAATTGAATTCAGAATCCTTTGCTTTGTATTAAGGGTCCAGAAAAGCTAAGTACATCAAATGTTTACAAATGCTTCATCAAGAGTGCAACTCTCTTTCAATGGTCAACCTGGTTCAATGGTGAACCTCTAATAACTCGTAAGGAGAGTTATTTATACAACATTAGAACTAAGAAAATATCCTAAACTGTTTTTTACAAAAATAGATTTATTCAAGGAAAAGGAAATATCTTCATGCAAGAAGATAGAAACAACTATTGAACTGTTCCTTGTTGTCCCTGTTATTTAGGTTCTGCTGGCTTTGGTTTTTCAAATGTTGCCCTTTAAGCTACTTGGTTGTTTGGTCTTCACGTTGGATGTCATATTTACTTATGACCTTTCATCTGATACCCTTTGACCTTGTTGACCTGTCAATAACCTTTGCTATGCTTTTTACTTTTATCATACATTTCAAGTTTTTACTGTCTATTTCAATAGTAAATCATTTAGTTTTTACATGTCTCAGTATCAGGTAGTAGGATATTGATCATCTTTCTGTATATTTCATCTGTTTTTCTTTTAACTGTATGTCTTTATCTGCCTCCTCTGTTTAACATTTACTGTCTTTGTGTGAAGGATTTCTTCTTTGTTTTATCATTTATTGTCTTTGTAAATTGTTTCCTTCTACTCTGTAATAAATGTATTTTTCCTCTGAACAAAGGCTTTTGAATGGATTTCCTTGTGAATCTAAAACAAACAAGTTTTATATGATCACCTGCAAAATACAATAATTTTTAAGAAAAACACAGGCAGACAGGGAGGTGATAATGATTTTATTTGAGTTGAGAGGTCTGTGGATGGAGTCCTAGCAGTGTTTGGATGGTAATCAGAGGTCAAAATGGGTTGCAAAGGCTCAGGGTGGCGCAGGAAGGGTTATGCGGGTTTCACTATGTAAACGCGCCAAAAAGAGAAAAAACGAGGGTTTTGGCGTTTAAACGGGAAATGGTTAACTTTTTCTTAAAATTTGGCATGGAAACCGATAAGTGAACAATGATGGTTTCAGCGTTCGTAAGGATTGGTTTCAGAGGCTCATCGCACCACTTTTTGTCATGGGGTGGTTTTTCTTCGAGGGCACACGAGTTAATGTGGGACTACCACGTAACCATAAAGGGCCCAAGCAAAACCACAAATCTCGCGTGCTCTCAGGTGGGTAAAGCTAGGAGATCAGGAGCATGTGATATTGTTGTGGGTCATTGGATCTAGGAGCAGATGATTTGATGGCTATCAAGTGGTCGAGATGCACAGAGGGAATAGGTGTTGAGATTAGCAGGGCCCAGGCCATAATTACAAAGGATTTGTAATTATTTTAATGAATAAGTGGGGTTTAAACATAAGCGGGTTAAAACATAATGCACGGGTTTATGGAGTAGGACCAAGGTTAATGGCGGCAGGGTTTATTTAACCACACCAAATGGGTGGGTTGAACAACGTTATATCAGGAAAAAGTGAATATAGCAGAGGTTTGTTAAGAAATGTGGGGTTTGATAAAACTTAGGCTAAGAAGGGGTTTTATGGGTTTAAAAGGGTTTTTGTTGGGAAAACATCAATATAGTGGAGTTAACTTTATAAAGCAAAGGGGGGAATAAAAATTTGGATAAGGTGTATTATGGGTTTTTTTTATGGGTTTTTATGGATCTTCTAGGAAAAATAGGAAAATTACAAGGGAAAAGTGATTTCTTCAAAGGGGAATAGGTTTGACACCAGGGAAAAGGGGTTTTTAGGTAGGGTAATGAGCATGGAGGGTAAATTGTTAGGAAAATTTGTGAAACCAAGGGGAAAATGTGAAAATGAAGGGAAAAGGATATTTTCTTAGGAAATGATGGGATAATGAGGAAATTAGTAAGTATGTAGTGGGGGGTAAATGAAATGAGGAGAAGTTAACAAATCAACTTGTGAACATCTTTTCACCTTCATAACTGCTCCTGCACAATGCAACACATGATCACGAAAGATAAATGTGCTTATGACTCAATCAACATTGTACTTCTGCAACCTTTCTTCTACCTACCCTTTACTTACACTAACCTTGTTTCTTCACTTAATTGGGTGCATTTAGGCTAGAAAACCCTTTATTTCCTTTCTCTTTTGAAAAGAAAGCTATCTAATTCTAACCTTATAACATCCAAGGGCTCAAATTAAACTGATGGGATCCTTATTATTCTCTACCTAGCTATTGATTTGCCAAGATTAAATAGTTTGTCTAAATCTTTATTATCTAACTATAACCATGAAATTTAAATGATGAACTAGTCAAGATTAAACTATTTGACTCTCATGGGTTGTGGCATTTATGACAAGCTGCACACAACCATTATTTTGCATAATAAAGTAAAAAGTAGTGGCACTTGGAGTTGCACAATTTATGAATTTATTGCTTTTTACTTTTATCTCTAACCTAACATTTTGTTTTTGCCTTGATCTTTTAGGGCATCTATTCTAACATTTTCTTTGATATGGACATGTTATCAAGATATTTCCTAACATTTTTTATTCAATATTATTTTTGTCCATATCCTAGCTTAACATTTTTTGAAACGTTTTTCATTTTTTGACTAATTGATTCTAACTTACCGAAACCAAAAAAATGCTACAACACTAACCAAAGGAAAAGTGTGATTTTAGAAGGAATATTTGAATTCCAAAATTTAAAAAACCAGCATACCTCATGTTGTAATGCCTCCTGACAGCAGAGAATGTGATATGTATCCACCACCATAATGTTAACGCCCTACATTTTACCCCTCCAGATGATCATATCTCTTTCCGCGTCTCTGCAGATCCTGACCAGTTGAAGCTGTGTATGAAGCCTTTCCCATTCAAGTGCAGCAGGTCGATTTAGTCCCACCTCCACAGACCGTTTCCAAATGGGGCATCTGTTATGCCATGTCGAAATGACTTGTTGGGAGAAGTATATGCCTTTTTTATATATCCCATTGATGAGACAATCTAAAACCTTGTCAAGTTATTCAAGACCTCGAATGTTATCCTGTCCAATAACAATGTGGTGTCCAGTACCCAATTTCTAGGCGATAAGTGAAAGGAAATAGTGGTGAACTTTTGAAAAGTTGAGCCAAATAGTAGAGCTTTTTTTGCAACCACTACACCCTCTACACAGCGAAACCAAGAAGTCAATATCCTTTAGATATTTATGCTTGATGATCAAACTCCAGATGCCTTCCCCAAATATCCCTCTACATAAAGATATAAGCAATTGTGCATATTCGAATCTCCTCAAATTTAAAATGCCCCAGCCACCCACGCACTTCGGTATGGTGATGTGTTCCAGTTTGGAAAGATGGAATTTTTTCTTATTTCTCATACCGGACCAGATGAAGTTAGCAATGATCCCATTTAGTTTTTGGATGATGGTAATGGGCAGATGGAATAAGTGTGCCCAGTACACTCCCATCTGTGTGATCACAGCTTGTGTTAAAGTGAAACGACCTCCCATGGAAAGGCATCTGTATTCCCTGCCCGAAATTTTCTGGTAGAATCTATCTACAAGCCATAACTAGTGCTAAACCCTATAACTACATGGCTTAATATGGAAACCGAGGTATTTCATACCACGAATCAATATCTCATAAGTGATACCAAACGACCAATAAAACTCACACCAACACTATCAACGATGTTAACATTGATGATCTGTTAAAACCTATTCCCAATTGGTGTGACAAAAATGAGTGCATTTTATATTTTTATCTTTTTGAAGTAAACGAACCCAAGTTAAATAAAGTATGAATAGTAAAGTACTATTAACATTTATAAATAGAAATCCATTTAATAGTACCATATTATGAATAGTAAAGTATAATTAACATTTATAAATAGAAATCCATTTAATAGTACCATATTAAGAAAATATGAATATTGTTCATTGTTTTTAGTGAAACTATTATCTTAATTAATGATTTTAACTAAAAATAAAATATTGTTTTAATTATAAAATATAATAAAAAATTAATTCAATAATTTCTTCCTATAATATTCCCTCAAAACCTATCAAGTATTATATCAAAATAAATATATTATTTTTAGGTACTCAGTAAATATTACATTTGAAGTGATATTTATAATTATAAATAGAAATCAAATTATAATATATTATTTTTAAATTCTCAGTAAATATTACATTTGAAGTGATACTGATAATCATAAATAGAAATCAAATTATGAGTATTAGATTACGAATATATGAATACTGTATATCATTTATGGTATTGAAATTGAAAAATATTAAAACAATAAAATACAATAATTCATTAATATGTTGTCGTATAAAATATTCCCTTAAAACTCGGTGTAATATATATATATTTTAAGTGATACATTACATGTAAAGTATTATTGAAATTTATAGAAAGTGATCTATTTATGAGTATCGAATTATGAAAGTAAAGATAATGTTTATTGTTTTTAGTATTGACATTGGAAAATATTATATTAGTCAATAATTATTCCGGAAAGCAAAAGTATTGTTATATATAATTATTTTACATCATTTTATGGTATATATTAAATTGAAATGTTATATTTAAATTATTTATTGTTTAAAAAAAAGTTATATCTTTAAATTTTAAATGAAAATTATATTAAGTATTTATTAAAATTATAATAAAAATATTTTATTTATATATACGGTGGTGTGTAATAATTATGAATTGGTGGAAAATTCTAATTATTTTGGTGGTCAAAAAATAATAATAATTATTTAATTATGTAATATTTAAACAAATAGATATTAATTAAAAAATTGGGTTTAAATTTATATATTTATTTTATTAGATGATTATATAACATTTTATTTTTAAACATAAATAATAAAAATTATTTCATATTTCAATAAGTTGGATTCAATTGTTTAAGATGAGGAGTTCTTCTCTATTTGATAAGGTTTAGTTTGCATAAAGCACTTTAAAGTAGTGGTGGCTGAAGCTATAGTTACACTCATAAATATTATACTAGGCAATCTTGTAACTTTGTGCATTTTTTATGATGTAAACTATAAGTGTTTTTTTGTATGCCACTACAAAATTTACGTTAATAAAAATATTTTACAATGAATACATGGTTATGAAGAGGACTAATTTGGGAGTGCAAAAACTCTCTACCTAGATATATATGCAAGTAGCTTGAAAGCTCAATAAACCAAAAAGGTTAGGCATCCTTTATCACTGTCTTACAAGGTATTGCTTGGATAGTTATAAAAATGTTTCCAAACTAGAGATAAAGACCTTCTGAGTGTGAAAACAAAAATTACAAAAGAAATTCCATCCAATGCATAAATACAAGAGCACAATGATAGGCAACCATGAGTTTTCCAGGTTGATGCGTTGTTATCCATCAAGCCACCAGCGCACAACTAATGCTGAAAAGAGATACAAAAATGAAATTTGATACCAATATAATACCTTTAGTCTCAGATGACCACGAGAGAAAGGGGACCTCCATTAGCTGGTAGGGCAATGTTGGGAGGTGAAGCTATGTTGATAGGTTTAACATCGATCACTACAAGATTATCAGTGAGGTTCTTAGATTCAGAATCAGAATCTGATGCAAAAAATTTTCCACCCTTTACAGGTGTATCAATATTTCATCTAGACAGTAAATAATACTCCTTAGGAGGAGCTTTATGTCCTCCTAACGTGCAAGAACTTTGCAATTGTCTACTTGTTTGTCCTGGAGGGCGAGACAAAATAAGGTGTCCAACTGTTGGTGACCTGCAACAGAGTTTAAGAAGCGTAACCTTCTTTTTGTGTTTTTACCAAGATCAGGAATCCATTTCAAATCCTAGTTACCCACTACGAATCTGAGAAGTAGGATTTATTTCCAAATTCAGGAGATTTAAGGTTTCAAATATCATTTCTGATTTTTGGAGGAACTAAGTCAAACAAGGTTTCCATCAAGTTCCATTTGAATAGTCATCTGGGCTGAGAAATAAAGCTGATACTGGTACCTTCCCTATTTCTCTCCATTCTTTGTCGAGGTGGCATAATCGCACGAAGAAGTGCACAACTAACATGAGGTAGACTGACTCCAAGACAATCCTCAATACTTAAAACCAAACTCATAGAGTGAAAATTTAGAGAGCTTCCACAGAGGACTATGTCATCCCCAAAACCCACAAAGCATAGTACTGGACAATACCCAAACCAATTGAAACCCTCGTGATACACAGACCCAAACGGGGTTAAGGCTGCTACCAAATAGAAAGCTAAAAAGACACTAAATTGTAGTGACCCTTGATCGGTGGTAATTTCTTGTGACAAAAAGATAATACGTGAAATAGCAATGAACTTTAGAGTATACAATTTGAGGACCGTATGAAACCAATATGATTTAACCCTGTAACGACATTTTAAAACAAGAAGAGTCAGTACAAAATACAATAATCGAGCATCCTTACCTATAGACCATTATTTGTGACAAGATTGAAGGAGAGGAAATGGGTGGTAAGAATTTGACAGAAGTGGAAAACCCACATGATACCAAGGTAGAGGATTATCATGTATAGACTAGTCCTCACGACCAGACATGAACATGAAGAAATACGACCCAAAATTAAGCACAATAAGCCATAAAGTCTCCATTGTAACATCAGATATCCATGGTAGAGAAAACTATTAAAAGAAACTCGAAAATTTTCCCAAGTACATAAAACCACATACCGAAACTGGGTAGTTAAAAGAAGTACTCGGAAAGTCGAGACCCTCGAGTGTCAATGAAGGAAGCACAACCACCAATTCGAAGATACACCCCTGAGGCTGCGCTTTGTACGAAAAGGATGAAGAACACTGACTTCGAAACCCTTTGAAACATAAGGACCTTATAACCCAAACTCCCTCCTTTGGATGAGTATATGTCAATATGTCAAGAGATGCGTGCCGACGCACCCAACACACAGTGCTAAACATGACATTATAGACTAAAAACCAAAGACCATACAAGCTTACAACATCACTACAGAGTACTACGTACCCTTGCCAGCCTATACATAATCCGACCCATTTATAACAAGTAAAGGAGGAGAGATAACAAGAGGTCGAGAGATCAGTGCTCTGTCACTAGAGGATATATATGAGATAACTGTTCAATGTGGCATACTTGTTAAGGAAACATTCCTTGTGTTGTAGGGAGCTATTAATGAGCTGAAATCGTGCATTCTTCTCTCCCATGGTTGAGCGGGTGAAAGCCATTATGGAAAACCTACCAAAACATGTATAATCCAAATGAAATGTAATAAACAAAAACAACAAGTTGTGATATCCCTCTCCCATTACCTACGCATATTGAAGAGGAGATGTCACCAAAATGTGAAATTCCATTCTCGTTGTTTTAAGAAAAACATGCTTATTTTTAGAATGGTTTAGATGATGCTTAATACGAGCAAAAATTGGTACAACAGATGCATACATGCAGCACTTGATAAATGTAAGATCTAATTTCTTCTTTGAAACCTGTAGACGAGTTCATTCAAACCGACAAATCTTATCAACAAAATTCTTGCCCTCTCCTCTTCAATGTTTTTATTTTTTTTTCCTCAATTTTTATTTTATTTTTATTTTATTTTTTTATTATATTTTCCTCATTTTCTGTCTTATTATTTTTTTCTCTATTCTTGTCATTCTCGTTTATTCTTTTAGCTTCGACATTTCCCCTGATAATTCTATATTTAATTATATTTGAGCTAATTTTAGTTTTCTCTATATTTAATTTTATTTGAACTAATTTTAGTTTTCTCCTTCCTCTAAAGATTAATTAAATTTATTAACAATAATTATATTAATCATATAACTCTAAACTCTTTTCTAACATTCTTTATTCTATGTTAATTAATTTATTACATTATAACATTGATAATGAAAATAAATAATAATTAATAGATAAATATTACTTTATTCCATTAAAATGGAAAATAATAATTAACTTAGTAAATAAATTAATATTTTATCGCATTAAATAATTCCTAATTCATAACAACCTTGCATCTATTATTTAAACAATTGGGAAGATTTTTTTTCTCCTTTGCTGTGGGGATGAACCACATTAATTGGTTTGAAACATTGACTAATTCTCAATGATGTGATTAATCCTAAAGATAATCTCTTTAGCAATATGGATCACAAAAATCTAACATCTAACAAAATATTAAATAATTTCTAATATTTTTGTTTTACATTTTGGAAGGTTTTTCCACATATTTTTTGATCAAATTTAATTAGAATCACGTACAAATTTCTTAGAATCACAAATTTGAGTTGTAAACTTTTCACAATCCCAATACCCCAAAATCTTTTCAAGGTAATGAATTCATATATGCAATCAAAAACTCATTTTAAACAACAATAACAAAAATTAGCAAAAATGACTAAAAATTACAAAATATAACATATTTAAACTATATCATTTTTTAAAATTAATAAACTTATATTATATAAATATAATTATTTATAACCTATAAGATTAATTTTTAATGATTATACTTATAAATTTCAGATTTTGACACTCAATATTGTAATGTTTATTACCGACTACAAGTTTGAACTAAAACATTACAAAAGTGCTTTAAAAATGCGTCTTTGATGGGGCCAGCCCACTTGGTCCCGCCGTCGCTCCCTTTCCACTTAACTTGTACTATTGTTTGATATTGATTTACGCTGGATGTTGGTCAGAGATATTTTGATTATTAATCTGTAGGTAATTAATGGTCTATTTACGGAGGGTTTGTTGGCGGTATATGCATTGGACACCTGTTTTTTTATGGGAATTCTAAACCCCGCCCTCATATAGGGTTTCCGCCACCTTTGATTTCATTTGGTCCTGTGTTGGTTTATTGCCTCCTTCCGCGAGCTCTCAGTGATTTGGTGATTGTTTACAGTGGTTCCTTCCTGCGATGCTTTGTATTCAGTTGAAATTTGGTTCCCGGATTCTGTATGATACAAGTTGGTAGTTTGGAACTTCAACGGGAGTTCTGTTAGTCGGTCCGGGGTTTTGTCTGAGTCTGTTGAGCTTGTGTGCTTGTGGCGGTTCTTACAGCATTGTTTGTCTGATTCCTCTGATGGAAGTGTCTCGGTCGTTTGCAGGATTTGGAAAACTGGTAAGGTTCGTTCCCTGTTTGCGTTTAGACCTTCCAGGGTTTTCAATGGTCGATTTCTTTTATGGGTTTCTACCTCTGTGTGTCCTCTGTCCGATTTATGGTCTGGTCTTCACTGTCGTTATCTCTGTGTGTCGATTTTCCTATTGAGAGTGGTTCTGGTCTCGTTCTACAGCGATGGTTCGCTCAGGCACGGTCTCGACAAAACAATGGCGTTGTTCGTCGTTGTTCCTACTCCAATGCAACTGGTAAGCATGCTCTCTCTGCTATTTTGCTTTACATGTTCCTTCTTCAACCTCTAATGACTTCGGCTCCTTGCGAGCAGGGAAAAACAAAAGGCCGGTACTCGAGTTGGTCACGGCTCCTTCACTTGTGTTGGTCACGCCTCCTACCCTGGGTAAGTGGAACCCTTCGTAACCTTGCTTGTTCTAAATTTAAAATCTATGTCGAAACTTTGCAGGTTCTTTCACTGGTTTCTAATGCTCATCCTGTGGTGTGTTTTGCAGGTGCAGCGACCGAGGGTTTCGATGCTGGGGCCTTTGACTACTCCGAGACAGTGCCAGGTAGCTTTACTTTATTTGTCTATATTTGTTTGTCTGCGTCTCTCGGCGTATGAGTCAGTATGGCTGTAGGTTTCGAGTCATTGTTATATGGAGTCTTGTTCTTGATAGGGTCTCTGCCAAATATTGTAAGCGTCGATTTGGAAAATGTATGGAATTTGGTTTATGTGGATGAGGGTTTACAATTCCCAATCCGCGAACTTGGTTTTGTTCTCAAGTCGTTTTTAAATGTGGAATATGAATGGACATTAGTTGGATGACTGCAAATGAATTTCTAGAAATGAAAGTTTGTTATGCTGTTAGGATTTACGTACCTGGGTTGTATTATGGTTGCTCTTTTCTCTGTGTTGGCAACTCTGTCTTTTCGTATGTAAAGAAATATTGAACGACTCCCGTTGCATGCTGTGGTTTCTCTGTTATGAGTGTTTGCAGACAAACGTTGCTCTTCTTGTTTGCATTCGATGAATTCGATATTCGAAGGTCTCTTTTCTCTAATTTCGTTCTGTGACCAAGCTTTTATGACATTTACATAGTAGTTTCTCTGTTAAAAAGAATTCACACATAAATAGAACACTGTGAGGATATATGCACAGAAAATTTTTGATTATTTGTATTCCTTCTCTGAGTATCACTCCTTCTGTTCTGAGCCCTTGTTTGTGCTTTGTTTCACTCTTTAATAGCACTGTTACAACTGTTCTAATTGCTGGCAGTTTGTCGAGTTTGTCAATTAGTTACAGCAGTTAGTTTTCATACTGAATTTTGTTTGATTTCCCAGTACATTTTTTTATCATGACTTTCTACAATAACAACTTACTTGTTTCAAAACAATGACCTAATTGTTATTTTCATTTCCTAATACCCTATTTAGTATCTCTAAATAACTTAATAAAGAAAAAGGAAATAAAAGGAAACAAGTTGTTTCCCACTACATGATCAATCCCTCTGTCCTCTTAAGAAACCATATCCCTTACTGCATTTTGCCCTGTTAGCTAGATGGCTTGCTCATTTCGTTGCCTGAACTAGTGTTTTCATTAAAATTAATGTAGAGTTCTGTCATTAAAAACATGTGATGCTCTCAGCGCCGAGATATTGATACCGTTATTCGATGATAGATTGTGGTTAATTAAAGATTTTAAAGACATCATTTGAGAGGGATTGATTTTAGAGTGAGAGGCTCATTCATTGTTCAACGAATTATGAGAGATGGATGTGTTGGGATATTTGTTAGAAGTTTGGAGAATTTATGAGATTGTTTTTTGCAAGTAATTTCCTCAATTCTAAGAGCTTTTAGAGAAGAAGCAGAATCAATTCTAGACCATAATTGTGGACTAATTAGGTTAGCTAAAGATGTGTGCAAAATAAATGTTTTTTAGACAACAAATTAGGTTTAAACCTGGTTTTTTATTTTTTTATTTCACTACGAACGAGAGTTAGCTTTGGTGAATATATGATGGTTATGATGAGTTCTATGTGGGTGATTGATTTTGGCAAAAAAAGGAATAATGGAGGAGTTTCTGCAACGTTTCAAGAAAGTGAGGTCAGTCTTTCGTTTCATTATAAGTAATGTGTATCATTCTAATGTACAAAATTTTTTCATTATATCACTTACTTCGTATATGGCAACTATTTCAGTTTTTAAATTTCTGCGATCATTATCATTTAGCTACAAACAAGTTTTTGGATCCATATCACGTTTATATCAATTTTTAATTAACTTTTCGAACCAACAACTGTGGTTCATCTTCAGGATGAGAGAGAGATGTGAAAGATTGATTCACCAAGGTTTGTAATAAATAGATAAAGGAAGTGAGAATGAAAGGCCAACAATAAACCCTAAAAAATCTAAATTTTATTATCAATTAGAAATATATTGATAATTAATGTTATAATTTTCTTTTTTTATATAAGTTTTATTAATGGCAGGAGTTTAAATTAATAGGAATATATATATAAAATTATTATATATATATATATTATATATATATATATATATATATATATTATATATATAATATATATATATATAGTATAAACCCTACAAAATCTAAATTTTATATCAATTTAGAAATATATTGACAATTATGGTTATAAGTTCTTTTTTTTTTTTTTTATATAAGTTTTATTAATGGTAGGAGTTTAAATTATATATATTATTTATTATATTTTTTTAATTAGTATTTGTTTCATTCATTAGTTGTGATGTGTCGAAAGAATAATTATATAATTTATTATATTGATTAGGATCAATATTAAGTAATATTAAAATATTAATGTTATTGGGTAATACTGTTTTATAATTATTATTATATTAAGTTTTATAACGATAGGAGTTTATATATAATATATATATATATAATAATATATATATATATTATATTATATATATTTTGAGTATACAATAGTGTTGATTCATTATTTATTGATGTGTAAAGGAATAGATTAATATATTTTATTATATGATAGGTCAACAATGTTAAAGTAATATTAAATATTGTTAATAAAGTGACACATTCAGGAGTCTTTATAGGTGGGCAGTAGAGGTCTAGGAGAGATTACTTTGGTTATCAGAGTGGGAATCTAGTTCTCAGTTATGGTCCATCCTTCATTTCTATTAAGATTGTTAGGGTGCTTACTGATATCTATGGCTTCTCTAAATTTTATATGGAAATAGTGATCCATTTTGGCAAGGATGCAGGTATTTTCAATACAAATTTGATGTCTAGTTTTATCAAAATGCTTTGCTAATGTAGAAGTTTTGGACAGATTATGCTTTATGTCAGCAGAATGCTCCTAGATTCTAGTTTTAATTGATCTGCCAGTTTAAACTACATATGTTTTTCCACGAGAACAAGGAATTAAATAGACACCTTTATGGAACTTAGGGTCAATGGGATATTTTACAGAATTGAGGCAACTTTGAATGGTGTTTAGAGGCTTGAAGGTGGTTAAAATGTTATTCTTTTTCAGAATACATGAAATTTTATCAATTGTCCCCATAATGTATGGGAGGTTAAATTTTCCCATAATGTTATAAAAAATTTTAATGTTTCTGTCTTTTGTTGGCCTTGCTTATGGATTTAATGACTTGATGTCTATTGTACCCATTTTTTAAAAACACTTTTATAAGATGTTCGTTTTCAATTTCTAAATGTTCATTGTCGGAGATTCTCACAGCTCTAGTGGCCAAATTATTAAGGACCCCTAGTTTTATGGTGGGATTATGATAGGAAGAGTCATGAAGATATTGTTCGGTATGAGTCTTTTTCCAATAAACTTGGCGTGATATGGGGCCATCGAGATTTCTAGTGATGAATATATAGAGAAAATGGAGGCTATTGCTAACCTCAACTTCCATGGTGAATTTAATGGATGAAGGCAAACTATTAAGGTGCTACTTAAAACTTTCCAATATTTCTCTTCCATGAGCTTTCCATATGATAAAATCGTCGTCGACAAATATTTTCCATAATTTATGTTTTAAGGCTGAAGTATTTAGGGGTTTTGCTTTGAATTCTTCCCTGAATAAATTGGCAATAATGGGGAACAAAGCTTACCTTCGTTTTATTACTTTCTCTCAAAAATTTTCTTTATTTAGTTCCCTATTGCAAGAAGACATAAGTTGTCACGTAGCATAAAAGTAATGAAAGGGAAAAAGTTTGGAACATTTGAAGATTTTTTTTCTTTGGACGCTTAAATGCTAAGAAATTTGTTACATACTTCTTCACGCAATCAAATTTCCACATTATGTGCTGAATTGAATGGAAAAAAGAAAGGAAACAAACCAGACAAGTATGCATCTTAGAATTTAAACACCGATTACAAGAACTGGATTCTATCTTAAATATCTAATAACCAATGAAATATTTATTTTTGACCCAAAAAAAAACCAAAATTCTTTTAATGCAAGCCTCACTTTTCATTTATGGGATTCCTACACAAAGACAACATGCATGCATTAAGGACCTTCAAATTTAAAGGATGAAATAAATGACTCTAACCTTTATAACGTTTAGTAGGCGCGTATAATCTGTGAGGGTGAAGATTTTGTTGTATTAACTATAGTGTTGAAGTTGTGAGTTAAAATTACTTTTAAATCCTTCCTAATTTCTTTGGACTACTCTCGAGATCTAGTGTACTCTACATTGAAATGACTAAATCTCGAGGGAAACTAGATTATCGTACATCGCTAAAGATTGCCAGATTGCTCACAAAGAGTTTCTTGTCACATTGCTTGTTATTTTTGGAAACTTCCATGTAGAATAGTTTCCACATGTGTTATTGTGATACAACCCAGTGTATATGGAACTCACCCTTTAGAACCATGTGTTGAAAAATGTGCAACAAGAAATGTTAAATTTAGAATGTGCTAAAAATAGACCTGCTAAAAATAGCATGTCTGAAAATAGAAGTTTGCCAGTGAGGTCATTGGCCACATTGGGTGAGAGGTGAAACTACTAAAAATAACATTTCTAGTCCCTTCCTATTTATAGCAGTCCCTAGTCTATCTGTAGGAA
>APFE031614866.1:46439-57966 GCA_000404065.3 Pinus taeda | reverse complement strand
TATGTAGGATAGTTAACTACCGTAGGATTAAAAGTCTCAGAATGATAACATATGGGTTTACCGTGTTGTGTCAACACTGCTCCCATGGCATAGTCACTAGCATTAGTTTGGATCTAAAATGGTCTTTGTAGATCTAGTAGTGCTAGTACCGGTGTTGTACTAATATTTTCTTTCAAGGTGTCGAAGGCTTTCTGTTGTTTTCCTCCCGACTAAAACACCTTGTTCAATCTTGTCAAGGCATGTAAGGGAGCTACAATTGAGGAAAAATTTGAAATGAACTTCCTCCAATATTCTGTTGCTCCTAAGAAGATTCTCACTTCTTTAGTAGACTTGGGTTTAGGCTAGTTTACAATGACTGCTACTTTAGAGGGATCTATTTTCAATTCACCTCCCCCTACTATGTGACCCAAATAATTTAGAGGGGTTTTGCCAAATTCACATTTAGAGAGTTTAACATAAAGTTTTTCTCTTTTCAAAACATCCAATGTCTACTTAACATGCCTTAAATGTTATTCCCGCGTTTTACTAAAAATCATAATGTCATCCAGATACACAATAACAAAATCATCAAGAAAAGGTTTGAGTACATCATTCATTAATCTCATGAAAGTAGTAGGAGCATTAGTTAGGCTAAAAGGCACAACTAGCCATTCACAATCCCTACTTTGTTTTGAAAGAAGTTTCCCATGCATCTTGCTCTGTAACTTTGACATGATGGTATCCACTGTGCAAATCCGGCTTGGTGAAATAAACAGCTTCCTTCAATTGATCTAAAATATCATCTATGCGACGAAGGGGATAATTATTTTTGACTGTTATCTTATTTAGTGCTCAATAGTCAATGCAGATTCTCCATGAGCCATCTTTCCTTCTAACTAAAACAATTGGTGACCCACATGGTGATGTGCTAGGCCTGATGAACCCTTTCTCAAGTAACTCCTGCACCTGCTTCTTGATTTCATCATTCTCTAAATCAGATTTCCTGTACATCCCAATGTTAGGCAATGGAACATCTTGCTGCAAAATAATATCATGTACTATTCCCTTTTTGGGTTGTAGACCTTTAGGTTCTTGGAACAAGACAGCATATTCTAAAACAATTTTCTATATCAGCTTGCTGATTAGCATTACAGCCCTCAAATACATTGCTTTTATCAGGTTTATTTTCCTTTACGACCATCAGTAGGAATTGTTTGCATGAATTTATCATTCTTTTCATCTTTCCTGAGTTTACGAGAGTATAATTATTCTTGATCTTGTGAGCTCTTACAATGTATTCGATTCCACCTTTAACAACTAGCTACTTGTTCTCAGCTCTATAGAAAATAATATTTCTATCATACAAGTAAGGACTTCCTAAAACAATTCCACATATATCCAAAGGAATTACATCTAACTCAACCTCATCTTCAAATGCTGGCCCAAAAGAAAACTTGAGTTTGCACTGTCTAGTGACTTGTAGTTGTGCTTTATCATTCAACCATCCTAATGGGTGTGGTTTCTTATGAGGTGTAGTTGTTAATCCCAATTTCTTTAAAATTGCTTTAGAAATTAGATTTACTTGTGAGCCACTATCAAACAAAGTATCAATCTTTTGATTTTTGGAAATAACTCGAGTATGGAAAAGCTCATGCCCTTTTCTCTCATGTTCTTCATCAATAACAAATTGAGCAGAATTACTAATAGATGCTTCAGAATTCTTACCTTTTATACCTATGGCTGCAATGATTGTTTCATCTGCCAAGTCTGACCCCAAATATTTCTGAATAGTTGTAGCAGTCTTCTTCTTTTTTCTCTTGGACATCTTAAGTCTCAGCTCTGGATGCAGAGTTCAACAGTGCTCATCATCATGCCCATCCTTTTTATAGTGAGTGCATGAAGCTTTACTTTTCTACGCAGTGTTAGCCTTCCTTTCTTTCCACTTCTTCTTTATTTTCTCCTTTCGCTTGCTCACAGTGGGTTGGGATGGTCCCCCAACTTCTGGATTTCCATTATTTCCTCTAGCTTCTAGATGAGTAGCTTGTACATATACCTCATCTATACTAGTGGGATTAAACATGAGGATGGTATGCCTCATATAGCTGTGTAGATCACCAATGTACCTCAAAAGACTTTTTGGTGAGTCTAATGAGATACCGAACATCAATGCTCTCTTTTTGAACTCTTGAGTATACCCATGTACACTTTGCCCTTTTAGCTACCGAAGAGTTTGCCAAATTATCATGGCTTGTTGCATGTAGGCTAATGGATAGAATTGCTTTTTGATTGTAGCAACAAATTCACTCCAGATAGAGATGATCTTGCCATGCTTCTTCATATCAGCTTGGGTTCTGCCTTCCCACCAAACCAAGGAAGTGCCTCCTAGGCGTAGGCTTGCCAACTGAATCTTACTCTTGTCTGAGTCTATATTTTGTACCCTACAATATACATCAATTTGTCTAATCCAATTGTCCAACTTTTCAACATTTACCTCTCCATCAAATATATGAAAGTCAAATTTAATATCTAACTTAATTAAAGATGCTTTCTTATTATGCACATGGCTATTAGGAGGTGTGAGAAATCTTTCCTCTTTCCCCTTTCCTTTTGAGTGGTCATGGGAATGAGACTCATCTTTTTATTTATCTTGTTTAGAACCTCATTAATCTTCATCCTTATGCTTTATAAAGTCCCTATACATTTCTTCTACCATAGACTTTATAGCTAGGAAACTTTCTATGAATTGAGGATCTGGCTCCATAGAACCTTCCTCTAACATTGTCTTCCAAGGATAGACTTTCCCGATTTCAGGATTAGTTTCCACCAACTCTCCTTCTCCTAATTTGAGCTTTGATCTAGTGAGCATTCATAGTTAAACCAACACAAGCTTGTCTAACCTTATAGCCTACTGCTCTGATACCACTTGATCTGATATTCACCCTATGAGTGACATCAGTTAAAGATTTATTTAACAAAAGGTATTACAGACTCATGTGTGGGTGTGTGTTCTGTGTTATTAAGCAATGGATCAATTAGATTTCCAATACACGGACATTTGAATGGAAAGAAAACTGAGAAATACAGTAAGAAACCACAAAGAAACAAGCAATTTTAATAAGGAGTTCACCCTATTCTCTAGGGCTACATCTCCGATCGAGCTTTCAGTGGTGGCCTTATTTTATTGGGTCTTTGAGTAGAGAATTACAATGCAGAGACTCAATGTGATTTCTCCTAAAGCGTGTTTGCTTGGTAGGGTGGTACTTGGATTCCCCGAGCCACTAGAGTACACAGACTCTTCTTCTTCCTACCAGCTTTGTGACTTTCTGGTCTACAGTGGAAGGAGCCAAGTGCGATGCTCGATCCAGATAGATTCCCCTATGGGATGGCTTGAATCTCTCAAGCCCTCTAGTGGTCGATGCTACTGCTGCTCATCTTAGCCCTCTGTCTATCTCTAGTTTCACTTAACTGCCTCTTCTCTGGTTTCTGTCTCTCAGTGTTCAACTGTGTATTCTGTTTCATTGTTTATGGCTTTCAGTCATTCGAACCCATGCCCATTCGGTTCCTCTTCCACCTTTGTCGATTCACCTTCTGCAGTTGCACTTGGAGTTCCTTGTTTCGCATCAGCTTGAAAACTCAGTGTGTGGCCACATGTCCCCATCTGAACAGTGCCAGCCTGCTCATCGATTTGTTTCTTTAACTACATCGTGGATGCATTCTTCCTCTGCCATGGCGGTCAAACGAACCTCAAATCTTTACAAACGCAGCTTAATCCTTCATCGATTCTGCTTCCTCCATTAGGCACAATCCCAGCGATTTGATCTACGACCTCCAGATCCGACACCATTTTCAGGTCCCACGTTGTTGACTTGCTCGACCAATAATGTGCGATCAATGGTGGTTTTCTCTCACCTCCACCGCCATGCGTCAATCATTGAGTGGGATTGCTCTACTTTCACCAAAATCGTTTACCATTTGAGGGTGCCTCAATCCATACCGGTGGTTTCCAGAGTGCAGGTCTTGCCTTTGTCCTTTTAGGGCTTTTTCCTTTTCGCCCACGGTTCTCCAGTTCACCATGTGTCCAAGTACTCGGGCTTCCCCCATTTCAGCCCTGTTTTCCCATCGATGCGCGATTAGGTTATTGGCGCATCAAAAATCACCTCCTTTTCCCGATCTAGGGCTCCTAGGGGCTACTTTGACCCTCTGCGTAGTCTCCACAGGCCTCGATCAGCACGCTTTGACTGAAGTCCTCGTCGTACCACGTTGGCTAGCATTACCACTGGTTCAGGGTGTTTTTGATCACTGTTTTGGAATTTTTATAGATTTTTCCCGACCTGATATAGTCATGGTCCTTTGCTAGTCTTTGATAGATCCAATTTGGATCAAGTCATTCACCACATTGGGTAAGAGGTGAAACTGCTAAAAATAGAAAGTTCTGAAAATAACATTTATGGGTCCCTTCCTATTTATAGCAGTCCCTAGTCTATCTATAGGAAGTAAAATTAATTTTGGTCTTAATAATAATTCGAAATATTAATTAATTAATTCAGTTGAGTTAATTAGTTAAGGAAATTTGAATTTGAAGTCTTTGTGAGCATGCACATGAGTTGGCCCACTGATTGAGGGAATATGCATGAGTTATATAATGACAGAACGAGTTGACTTAGTTATAACTAGTCAAGTCGAGTTATATTATTTTAACAAGTTGTTAGAATAATAAAATATAGTTTGTTAATGCTTGCATGCAGTGACAACTATTATTTTAGATAATTGAGGATTTACTCATGGATAACTGTTGCATGTCAATTATGTCAGAGACCCAGTTGAGATCAGATGTGGGATAGTGTACTATCAGATGCTTAGGTATTTCTAGTAAGTATTCCTTGCATGGAGAAAGATCTATTATAGGATATTAGAGGACTTGTGGCCTATATATTGAGGCCTAGATATTGCATGATTTTCATCTTCCGAATGAAGATCATAAGATTACAAAGAGAGCAGGATAGCTATTGAGATGATTATTTTTGTATGTTGAAGAGGATTTCCACTTGATTGATAATACATGGTTGGGGCTTTACGCTGGTGCTTTCCCCTGGATATATCTTATGTTATGTGTTATTATTTCTCTTGATCTGTTATGCATGTTTCTACTCGATGTGCTCATGAATTCGATTATGCTTTCGCTTAATGTTTTGGAGAAGTAGGAGAAGTATTATGCTTTAGGACATTGCATATATCAGTTTCTTCTACAGGTGAAATTCCTACATGGTATCAGAGCTAGTTGATCTACAGAAGAGGTTCTGCATGGTACCAGAGCTAGCTAATTTGTAGAAACATTCTACAAAATTTCTACATTGACATGCAAAGGGAGGTTTTTTTTCTTCAAGGGTAAATATTTATGAGAATGGGTTGTCCTCACCACATAGACATGTTTAACACTCATTTCATACACTCTTACACAAGTGTCACCTTTATCCTCCCAAAGTATATAATCCGAGCTGCACTTGCCATAAGATGCCACAAAGGTTGTTGCATTAAGTAAAGTATGTGTTTTATGTTCTGGATGGTCTATGTTCTATCGATAAGTTTTCAAGTGTGTGATCATAGTCAAGTTTTATCACTATTTTTCCATTGATCCCACACCTAGCTAAATTTCGGAGTTTCCTTAGCAACCTAGCCTAGTCCAACTTGCATTTCACATATGTAACCCTCAAGCTTTTCCATTGCTTGTTCAAACCGTGCAACACACAGAAACCCAAACCTCCCTTGCCATTAAAAAATACGTAGTGGTTTCCTCCAGTGTCATTCCATCAACCGGAACCCACTGTCTCCAAAAACTGTGTAGTGTTGTCGCTTGACTTCCTAGTCTGCCTTGCATCCTGAAATTGCATAGATGTGTCCTCCCAGGGCCTGAACCCACAACAGCCACTACCCATTGAAACTACACAATTATGTCTCTCACGGGCCATGAAGAAACATGACATGATAGATGAATCTCAAGGAGATGAGGAGAAAAGTAAGCAGACCAACAACCCCAAGTTATGATAGAATATCAGGACCACATGAAGACTCCATGTGATGCATAACCCTTTGGAGCCTAGGTATGGAAAACAAAGCACATATTTTGAAATACACCTCTTAATGTAGCTTAATAATTTTATTATCATTGTCATATCATTCTGTCTTCAATGACATTCATGGTTGCAAGAACTGAAAGTCATCCCATGTGTTTCCTCTATGTGTCTTGCTCCCTTTCACTTATTTCTTACATAGCTTAGAAGATGAAGAGTATTACCACTTGTTTATTTAAGCTGCAAAGGTTGTGACCAAGATGATCTTATGACTAACCAGGCATGATGAAGGGCATCCAAAGTAGGATGAAAGATGTTTGATGATATGTATGTAGTTGGTACACTACTTTGCATTACTCCTTTCCATTAATCCTTGCTTTGTATCTTGCATATACCCTCACCACTTATCATATTTGGCTACTTGCTGCCAGTAGTCTCTTAGCTCTTTCCTGACAAAGCAGGTGAAGGAATTTCCTTCAACCTAATTTCTTCAAGGATGTACATATAAACTATAGACCTAAGAGAAGGAGATGTGGAATCTCACTATCAAACTCTTGAAAATACTTTGCATGTTTGAATGTATCCAAATGATTAAGCTACCACTCAACAACATTGTCAATATTGGATATTATAACATCTCTAGATATTATAAAAATTTTATTCACTTCATCATAGAGATGGTATGATTTGGAGGTATGACTACCCAAAGAAGATATATTTGTGACTCCTTGCACTGATCTTTTTTATCTGTTCCTCAGGTATGAAGGCATAATAGGAGGAACCAAAAACCCTAAGATGCCTCACTGAAGGAATGTGTCCATATCACATTTCATAGGGAGTCTTGTTTCTAATAGCAAGAGAATGACACCTATTATTTATATACACAACACATAGAACCACATCAGCCCAAAACCTTGTGAAATTAACATGTGAAATATGCCAAGTTCATAGTGAAAGTAATACATTCCAATCAAATATGTGTTGAAAAATGCATCAAGAAATTCTCAATTTGATTTTTCCTCGATTAAATTGAAAAAATTCGAATTTCCACATCAATAGAGAACTTGGATGATGTTAAATTGTGTGACATGGCTTGTGTCCCCTATTTTACTCAATAAATTCAAGTTGGAGGAGTTAGAGTTCAATTCTGCATATGTGATTGCTAATTTATAGCAATAAAGGTCAATTATCTCATGTTGTTGTCAGTTAAACTAGTTCTAACTTTTGGAGGAACTAGTGGAAGGTCATTTAAGTAGTGGGACTCTAGTCAAACTCAGTAATCATCTAGTTAACTCATCAATCAACCCAAAATAGTTGGGGCATGAAGAGAAGTCAAGTTCCCTAAGATTGGTGTAGATTTGAAGGTAGTTTTAATTTCTTGTAGCTCACACAGTTGAAGAACTTGCTATAACCATAGTGGAGGAGGTAGCTTGAGTAGGAGCTTCTTGTGAAATTGGAGAGGGCATGTGTTATGGTCCCACCCTAACCCCCTTATTTATGTAATAGGATCGAGTCATAGTTATAGTTAAGTAAAGTTTCAATAAAGCCCATATTAATAATTGTAAGTGGTTAACCCACATCTAATGAAGGGACCACAGTTCGTTGCAAATGGGCCATGGTATTAGATAGATGGTATTAATAAGAACCATGGTATTTCCCTGTGGTATTGCATGTATGAATCCTATATAAAGGATAGAGACTCCCCTCGAGGAGGATTGTGTCTTATTTTGTAATTGAGCTTAGCTCTATTGGAGGTTTCCCCCTCGAAGGGGCATGTGAACATTACTTTCTAAATAATAAAATGCTTGTTATTTCTCATTGTTCTATGTTCTGGGTATATTTCTTCACATATTTAGTATTCTGGTATTTTCTTGCAGGCTAAGAGCGTAATAAGTGGTATCAGAGTGCTTTCCAGGGCCAGTGAGATATCCAATTTTTAGCAAATTGTTTTTGGCTAGAAACGTGTTCCAATGTCTTTAAACCACGGGATCTATTGTTGAGCGCATAAACCTACAAATTTGTGGAGGCATGCACGTAAGAAATACAAGAGGTGGTCATGTTTGTTGGACTCCCTTGTAACCCTTGTGGGTACCCCTTCGAGTAGTAGCACATTGGATAGAACCAGACACAGACTGTCTTCTAAGTACCCTCTAGGTATATCAAAAACCCCCTTACTCCCTTGAAGCATCACCATAGAAATCGTTGGCCATCTTGCTACTACAGTACACTGAGAACAACACTCAGAGAGATTACTCACACATATGATAGCATAGTCAGTATGTACGGCTAAGGGTATGATTGATCCTCCTTGGTTAGTGCCCCAAAAAATTGGGTTGAGTACTACTGTCAAACGCATATTGCGATCTGTAGCACCTGACACTTCTAGATACCATAGTTCCCTTCTCTATCTCTGGATCATGAATAATCTTTGCCAGATCAGATCTCGCAAGTGGGGTTTTGCGCAGCAGCAACAATCAATTCCACCATTCAGATCTATCAGATAAGCCATTCATATCTATTAGATCCATCAGATCCATAGCAGCAATCAGTTACACCATTCAAATCTATCAAATTAGCCATTCAGATCTCTCAGATCCACCTGATTCGCCATCTAGCTCTGAGTAGTTGTGTGGGTTCCTATACCTAGGCGTGATTTTCACAAGACTTTTGGCAGCATTGACATTTCTGGCATTCAACTACTATAGTATTCCTAAGCAAGGAATAAAACTTTGTTCGAGGTAAAATAAAAATAAAAAGTCTAAGAGCCCCCAAGGCCACTTATTGGTGACCTAGCCCATAAGAATTAGGATGACGAGCTGAGCAAGGTGGTACCATTCAATTGTTAGTGCCAAAAAAATTTGTCTAGTCCCAAATTTCATGATCGGTGCATGGTACAAACTAGAGCTCAAGCTATGGTGAATGAGAGGATGGACAACCTTGAATCAACATTGAAAGAGGTCATGCCACAGCTGCAAAACTTAAATCCAACACTCTCTAAGGGCAAGGTGGAGGCATGCGAGGAGGCATATATTGGTAATGAAAATAGTGAGGGCGAGTCTAGGCAGTCTCTTCACCTCTTTGGCACCCACCGACAATTCCATCCACGACCACCCAAGCTGGACATGTATAAATTTGATGGCTCTCACCCGACTGCATGGATAGCACAAATGTAGAAATATTTAACACTGAATTACATCGTGGATAACGCGACTTAGCTTAGTGTGGGTATCATGTAATTGGACAATGAAGGATGGCAATGGTGGGAATGTCATCGACGTTGCTATGGAAGGCCCTTAACTTGGGATACATTTAAAAAGCTCTTATGGATTGCTCTGACGATGAATCTGACTTTTTGGGTCATCTGACTAAGCTCCGATAGATAGGAACAGTGAACGATATATTGCCACCTTTGAAGGCTTAGCTTTCCACACTAGAGGTCTACGCGATGAGTTCTACGTGGAATGTTTTGTCAGTGGTCTCAAAGAAGCCATACAAGCCCACGTCTAACTACACTGCCATAGCTCATGGTTGCATGCTTGAAGAATAGCTCATGAAGTCGAATGTGTGTTAGCCTCCCAGTCTAATCACCCAAATTTCATCGCCAAGGGTCGCCCCTCACAGGCTCAAAGCACTCCCCAAACACTCAAGGTTCAAAAGGTGTCACCAGCAGAAATGGCAGAAAGAAGAAAGCAAGTATTATGTTACTATCATGATGAGAAATACTCCCTTGGTCATAAATGCAAGGAGCCCAACTTCTTTCAAATTGATGCTACTAATCACAGTTGATCGGAGGAAGCCCCACCACTTGCGGAGCCAGAGGAGAAAGAAGAGGATAACTAGTAGGACAATGTACCTGAAGAACCAGTTATCTTGTTGCATGCTTTGGTAGGGATTTCTTTGCCTCAAACTCTCAAAATCAAAGGTTTTATTAAGCATTTCCCAGTAGTAATCTTGATTGATAGTGGAAGTACACATAATTTTATCCATCAAAGAGTCACAGAAGCAGTGCATTGTTTTGTCTGAGCAGTTTCTAACTTCCAAGTCCAAATTGTTGATGGGGGGATAATGAAATGTGAAGGCCACTATGAAAATGTCAAACTTCAAATGGGGGATTATCAGCTAAAGACTTTTCCATACACATGGGAGGGTGCGACATTGTCATTGGTGCTAAATGGCTTCACACACTTGGCCCAATCACATTGGATTTCCAGGAGTTATATATGAGCTTTAAGTAGAACAACCACAGACATACCCTCTGTGGACTCTAGGCGGGAGCTCCCTTTATCATGCACTCACATTGGATGGAAAAGTTGTTAAAAAAGGGCCACCATGGAGTTATAGCGCAATTTAATCCCATCCAGGCCTTCGAACCAAATTCTCTTCATATTCATCCTCAGAAGCAATAGATCTTAAACAACCATTTGCCAGTCTTTGTTAAGCCTCATGAGCTTCCACCCTCGAGAGGGGAACATGATCAAAGCATTACTTTGGTGCCTGGAGCCCAACCACCAAATGTTAACCCATATAGATATCCATTTTCCCAAAAGAATCAAATAATAGAAAAAATAATCAAGGGACTCTTGGAAGTAGGCATCATTTGTCCCAACATTAGTCCTTATTCATCATCGGTGGTCATGGTGTTCAAGAAATATGGGGAATGGCATATGTGTTTAGACTTCAGGGCCTTTAATAAGTTGACAGTCAAAGATAAATTTCCAATCCCATTTGCCGATGATTTTCTAGATGAACTAAATGGTGCTCAATTCTTTACTAGGCTCCACCATCACTCCGGCTACCACCAAATTCGTATGAAAGAAGTAGACATTCCAAAGACTGCTTTCCGAACTCATGAAGGCCATTATGAGTTCCTAGTCATGCCATTCAGTCTTTGTAATGCCCCATCCACTTTTCAGAGCCTTATGAACCACCTGCTCAAATGATATCTCAAAAAATTTGTCCTTGTTTTCTTTGATGACATCCTCTTCTACAGTCGTACCTAGGCCACACATCTTCAACATGTAGATCTGCACTTGCAACTGCTCCGCAAGAATAAATTGTTTGTCAAGATGTCCAAGTGTTGATCCAGGTGGATATTAGTGGCCACCCGCTAATTCCACATGGATCCCCTCTAGTGCTTCTTTTAGTTCTTTCAGTTTCCTTAATTATAGCATAGTTTACTATTTTTAGCAGTTTTTCGGGTCCTAAACTTTCGGAGCCGTTTTGAGGCCCTAAACGACGTTTTTAGGAAAATCTACCAGCCAACGATTTTTTTGTGTAAAAATTGTCTTTTCCGTCGTAGTCCTCGGAGAGATATTTCCAACGGACTATCATGCGGGTCAAACGGAGATAAGACAACCAATTCGCGACCCCAGGAAGTTGATATACCAACTTACCCAAAAACAGGGCCCACAATTTGGCGTTTCATCTTCCAGGGTTAGGTTTTGGAATGTGAAGGGTTTTCCCATTGTTTCTCAACAATA
>APFE031614866.1:25253-44612 GCA_000404065.3 Pinus taeda | reverse complement strand
GACACCAAACTCACTAAGTCCACAGCCTTCCATCCTCAAATTGATGGCCAGACAGAGGTTGTCAACAGGATGATCGTACACATTCTGTGCATGTATAACTCAAAGCATCCACGCACATGGGACGCGAGCCTACCCTATGTTCAGCACAGCTACAACCGGGCTCTCCACAGCTCGACTGGCCACAGCCCTTTTCAGGTGGGCTTGGGATTCCAGCCACTATGTCCCATCAATGTGGCCATGCCATTTGCAGCTACTCATGTAGATTCTTCTCATGTCCAGTCCGAAACAGATAAGGCAGACAACTTCATTGAGCACATCCAACATATTCGCCAGCGGGTCCATGACATTCTGGAGAAATCTAATGCTAAGTACAAGCAACGACATGATCAACATCGGGTGCCACACAAGTTTCAAGTGGGTGACAAAGTCTGGTTACATTTGCAAAAGGAACGCCTTACCAGAGCCTATCAGAAACTCAGACAACTCTGATATGGCCCTTACACCATTACCAATGTTGTGGGAGATAATGCATTTGAGCTTAGCATTCCCCCATTCCTTGGCCTGCACCCGGTGTTCAATGTCGACTGCCTTCGGCCATACTTTCCACCATTACTAGACACGTACGACATTGCAGAACAACTCACAACCACAGAGTTAAATCCAACTTGCATGGAACAAGCTACAACTAATCGGATCATGGACACACGGATCAAGCACACTCGACAGCAGAATATCCAACTGTATCGAGTTTTCAAAGCAGGACAACTCCTTCACCAGGGCAAGTGGCTCACCAGGGACCAAGTGCAGCAGAAGTTCCCTCATCTCATGGAGGAACTCAACGCAATGGGGACCATTGCTTCCTAAGGGGGGAGGAATGATCCAGGTGGATATTGGTGGCCACCCGATAATTCCACATGGATCCCCTCTAGTTCTTTTTTCAGTTTCCTTAATTATAGCACAATTTACTATTTTTAGTAGTTTTTCGGGTCCTAAACTTCCGGAGCCGTTTTGAGGTCCTAAACGACGTTTTTTGGGAAATCTACAAGCCAATGATTTTTTTTTTAATCTAAAATTTGTCTTTTTCATTGTAGTCCTCGGAGAGATCTTTCCAACGAGATATCATGCATGTCAAACGGAGATAAGACAACCAATTCGCGACCCCGGGAAGTTGATGTACCAACTTACCCAAAATCGGGGCCCACAATTTCGCTTTTCATCTTCCAGGTTTAGGTTTTGGAATGTGAAGGGTTTTTCCATTGTTTCTCAACGGCCTTCGAGCCTCATTGTAACACAGTTCAGAGGCATGTAGCCACACATCTCTTCTAAGAGATAAGCTGCCATCGCCCTAGCTGGTTTATTTCCATTTCTGGTTGTAAACATATTTCAGTATTTTCCATTAATGAAATGAAGTATTATTTCCGCTGCATCTTTGTGTATATGGTTATCTCTGTAATTTTTTGCGTTCCTGTTTAATTCTGGATCAAGTGCTCTTTGGCATGGAAGAAGTTGAGTATTTGGGCTACAATATGGGGCATGAAGGTGTGAGTGTGGACCCCAAAAAGATCTAGGCAATGCAGGATTGGCCTCAACCAAAGACCTTGAAGAGCCTAGGAGGATTTTTGGGTCTGACAGGCTACTATCACAAATTTGTCCACATATATGGTCGCATTGCTAGGCCCCTCACTCATCTCCTCAAGAAAAATTAATTCATCTGGAATGATGAAGCACAACAGGCCTTTACAGCTCTGAAACAGGCCATGTGTTCCAGTCGAGTCTTAGCACTACCCGACTTCACCAAATCTTTTGTGATTGAATGTGATGCTTTGGGTATCGATATTGGGGTAGTCTTAATGCAGGAAGGTCGACCGTTGGCCTTCACGAGGCAACAACAAAGTGGGAAGAATCTAGGACAATCTAGCTATGAGAAGGAGATGATGGCCATATTACATGTAGTAGATACCAAGTGACCATACTTATTGGGGTGACATTTCCAAATCCGCACCGACCATCAAAGCCTTAAATATTTTTTGGAGGAACGCCTATCCTCACCATAACAAAATAAATGGCTTGCCAAAATGCTGGCATATGATTATGAGATAATTTCCAAGAAAGGGTACGAAAATATTGTAGCGTTATCCTGCCAATTTGAGGAGGAAAGTTCCCTTCTCACAATTTCCCTTGCCATTCTAGAAGGGATTGAAGAGGCTCGCAAGGAATAGTTTTCACATCGCTGGCTCTCTCAACTCATTAATCAATTATAGGCAGACCCAAATTTCACAGAGGGCTACTCGTGGCAGGATGAGATTCTTCACTATAAGGAAAAAGTCGTAATATCACCAACATCCACCCTCAAAAGCCACATTTTGGTGAAGTTACACTAATATCCCACTGTAAGACATTCAAGCTTTCAGAAGAGGCATGCTCGCACTCAAAGATCATTTTTTTGGACAAGACTGAAAAAGGAGGTTCTTACTTTTGTAGCTGAATGTGATGTCTGTCAGTGTGACAAAGGAGAAACAGTCAAATCCTCAGGCACATTACAGGCATTGCCCATCCTGGTCTCAATCTGGACATAGGTTTCTATGGATTTCATTACGGGTCTTCCAAAGTGAGGAAACAAGTCAGTCATCATGGTGGTTGTGGAAAAACTTTCTAAGTATGCTCATTTTTGCACCCTACACCAACCTTTTACAATGACTTTGGTCGCTCAATATTTCATGGATCAGATTTTCAAATTGCATGGCATGCCCACTTCCGTTGTCTCTGATCGTGACCT
Organism: Pinus taeda; assembly: GCA_000404065.3. Classification (NCBI taxonomy): domain Eukaryota; kingdom Viridiplantae; phylum Streptophyta; class Pinopsida; order Pinales; family Pinaceae; genus Pinus; species Pinus taeda. The sequence continues at coordinate 41,836 of APFE031614866.1, read as the reverse complement.
GATCTTCACCAATAACTTTTGGCAGGAACTCTTCCCACTAAAAGGTACCCAACTACAACTTAGTACTTCCTATCATCCACAAACTGATGGTCAAAGTAAAGCAGTAAACAAATGTCTGGAGGCCTACCTTAGGTGTTTCACTTCAGAAAAGCAACATCTCTAGGTATAGTGGTTACCTCTAGCCGAATTGTGGTATAACACCAACTATCATGCCACCACCAAAATGACTCCATATGAAGCAGTTTATGGTCAACTCCCTCCTTCCCCTACTTCTTATATCAAGGGATGCTCGAAGGTAAGCAATGGATCAAATCCTATAGAACCACACAACCATGCTGGCCCACCTTCGAGAGAATCTTCATCAAGCTCAAAACGACATGAAGTAACAGGTAGATCAACATCGCTCAAAACGCCAATTTCAAGAAGGGGATCAGGTATTTTTGAGGCTGCAGCCATATAAGCAAACATCACTCAAAGAAGAGGGTTGTCAAAAAATATCTCCAAAATTCTACAAACTGTATCAAGTACTTTAGCACATTGGAGAATTTGCCTAAAAGCTATCTTTGCCACCCACTACGAATATCCATCCAATCTTCCATGTCTCATGCCTCAAGAAAGTGATTGGGAAAAACTGCAAAATTCAAACCAATCTACCTCAACTGGATGAAGAACAGTCAATCTTGCTCCAATCTGAACAGGTTCTTGACACACAATAATAGCACCTGCGTGGCAGCATGATCAAGAAGTCCTCATCAAGTGGAAAGACACCTCTCTGGAAGATGCAACCTCGGAACCATCCATTATTCTTTAGCAATTTCTGGAACTTTAGCCTTGAGGACAAGGCTATTCTTATGGGGAGGGCATGTTAGCATCCCAACCGAACCCCCTTATTTATGTAATAGGATCAAGTCATAGTTATAGTAAGGTAAAGAGTTAATAAAGCTAATATTAATAATTGTAAGTGGTTAACCTGCATTTATTGAAGGGACCATAGTTAGCTGCAAATGGGCCATGGTATTAGATAGATGGTATTAATAAGAACCATGGTATTGCCCCATGGTATTGCATGTATGAATCCTATATAAAGGATAGAGACTCCCCTCAAGGAGCATCGTGTCTTATTTTTTAATTGAGCTCAGCTCCATTAGAGGTTGCCCCCTCGAAGGGGCAAGTGAACACTGCATTCTGAATAATAAAATACTTGTTGTTATTTCTCATTGCTCTATGTTCTGGGTATATTTATTCGCATATTTTGTATTCTGGTATCATTTTGTAGGTTAAGAGCATAATAGAATGATTGTTGGTAGCATTAATAGCCCACCAACAATTTATTTTGCACCACACTTCAATGTTTTGGGTAAAGTTTTCGGGGGTGGATAATTTTTTTTTATGCCTTTTGGTCATGCAAGTCCTCACTAAGTATCTTGGGAGGTCTGTAATAGTTGCTTGAATGCACATCCCCACTAAATATGGTTTGGGATGTCTATACTACGTCCTTGAAAATTTATGTTTGCCAAGGCTTAACTACCTATGATCTTAGGTGCTCACAATAATTCGACAGTTTATGACACTTTCTAAATAACCATTCCTAGAAGGATCGAACAAAATGACTTCAGAGGAAGATGAGAAGGGAAAAATCTTATTGAAACTAGCCTAGAAATAGTGGAATTGGTTGGTCCCAATGGTTCTAGAGTTGTACTAGTCTAGTTTGGTGGTTCAGATTGGCTAAGGTTGGTCTTGCATTGAACTAACCTTAAAATACCAAAGTCAATAATTGTCTAATAAACTTACCAATTCGGAAGAATGTAGTGCAACATAGCTAATGACGACCAAATAATAATTTTTTAATAAAAAATACTAGAAAGGAAAAAAAGAATTCTTAACTCGAGGGCCCTACAAAACCTAACCCTAGTAATTAATTGTAATATTTAATTTTTAAAGTTAAAGTAAACGATGACATTCTCCTTATCTTTCCTTTTTGAAAAGGAAAAACAAGGATAATGTAAACTTTTACTTAAATTTTTAATATTAACATTAATTGCTTTAGGTTGTTTCAGAGTGGTTCCAACTTCATTCAATTATTAGAAGGTCAAATTTTAGATCCCATTCAAAACTTAGTGGTGATTGTTTGAACCACTTCTTTGCAATGAGTCCTAGACTTTGACTTCCAATTTTTCAGGTGCAGTTATTGCATAATCATATTCCGTGTGAGACTTTGTAGTAGAAGTTGATCTTTAATCCATTGCAAGCACTTGACCTAGCTTAGGGAACCATCAGCTACCGCTCCCAAGTTTCTCCTCAACATTGAAATTTTCTTTTTCAGTAGACATTCATTTTATCCATTAGATCATTTTTTTGCATTATGACAATCCAACAACACCCTTGCCAATATATGTTTAGCAATCCATCTCAACTTTACTGCTACCTTATAAACAATCTTAAATCTTGTCTCTGCAATCTAAAAGAGGAAGAACCAGAAAGGGCCTTCTTGGCCCTCTTCACAACCCACAATATGTTTAGCTTCTCTCTTGTGCTTACACTCTAGTCTTCTTGCAGCCTCAGAATGGTGAATCTGAAACACAGTCTCATGATGTCCATTCAGGGAAGCATAATTCACCTTTTATTTGAATCAAATTACCCCCATAGCATTCCCTTTTCCTTTACATGCAGGCATATATTTTCCTTGTGGATGACTGTTAAGCTTCCCATCTCTACTTCACCTCCCTCTCCTACCCTGATGAACGTGATAAGATGAATTTAACCAATCTCAATGTATCTGAGATAAACAATCCATCCAACTGGGTATATTGAGTTGAGACCCTTTTAGAAACTATATCCATCCCTCCACAATGATATGTCCCCAACAACATCATCATGTTGTGTTCGAGATCTATCATTCTCATGATCACTATAAATTTCCAGGTCCTTCACTTACATATTTGGAAACAACATCATTCATATCACTTATACTTTGTTGTGTTGTTTCTTGTGTTATGATTTCCTTTAATGGAAATATCTCCCTAGTAGGCACGAGTAACCAAAATCAAGTTCTTATTTAACTCTTGCATTAACATACATAATCTTTATTTTGACCTATACAGTTTCAAATTCTTGTGTGGTTTGTTCACTGGTTGACTAGTAGCATTGACCAAGTGGTTATTGATGATCATATTCAGTCTAGAGTGAATGTTGGACTTTCCCCTGAAAACCAAGCCTTAAGAATAAGCAATTATCATGGAACATTTCAGAGCCCATACTAGTGGAGGGCCAATTGTGTAGTGGGAATTTAGTCAAACTCAATGATCATCCAGTTAAGATCAATCAACACAAAATAGGTAGTGCATGCAGAATTCAAGTTACCCAACTATGGTGGAGATTCCAAGGCAATGTAACATCAATTGTAGACTAGCCTTGAGTGTACATATGTTTCATGTAGTCAAATGATCAACCTTGGGAATTTCACAATCCATTATGTAAAAATTCCTAAATAATAGCGGCCTAATTTCTCAAGGAATTGCGCAAGGAAATATGGGCTCAAATAGAGGTAGAAATTTACTAAGTCTAGGTTATAGCTTCTCAGTGAGATGAGAGGCTGGTTATTCACTTGCAGGTTGTACTCTGATCAGCTAATAAATTGCAATACATTTCTATTCATCATATTAATGGAAGCAGAGATTGGGTTTTTTAGCATATTTCTTTCCTCAAGAAAAATTATGTGTGCATGTGTGTTATTTCTTATTTCATGTATGAATTTTTTTTTCTAAATTGTGAATTAACTTCGAGAGAGCAATAGAGTACGTTTGTCTCTTGTTATTTTGATTAAAACTTCATAAGTAGTTGCAACTCTACATCATAATTTCTACAAGGATGGTGGAGGCAAATTACAAAATATTTATTAGTAGACAATATCCCTACTTCAAAGTATCTATGACAATTTTTGCGGGAAAAAGGTGTTGAGGATAAAATATTGGATTATGGAAGAATTAGTCACAAAATTCACAAGGGCAGTAATTTTGGTTGCATGTGTGGAGGTAGATGGATTAAATCTAATTGTGTAGGTAGACAAGTCACAGTTACTCCTTTGATATTTGTCGATGATGTGTTACTATTTAGTAGATTGACCTCTTTTGATCGGTCTCTGCACTCCTTATGAATAATAATAAATCTCATATATTTTATTCTTACCGAGATGATGCATTGGTACTAGAGATTTATCATATTTTTGCTGTTATCTCCATTGCATTGGATGCAGATTTTGAAAATCTTATATTTATGCTCCAACCTAATTGTTATGGAATTAAGTATTGGAGTCAACTTATAGAGAAAATCCACTATAAACTTTTATCATGGGCATATAGGTGGATCTCCCTAGGAGGCAAGTTGACCCTAGTTCGAGCAGTCCCTCAGAGACTCTTTGTATATTGGCTTCATATTTTTGCTCTACTTAAGAATATCAGTAAATATATCTTTCTGGCTTCATCTTGGCATGGGACAATGTGTCGTAAACGATAGAGTGGGCTTGGTTGTTATTTACTATGTATGGAGGTGATGGATAGCCAGACTCATCTATTTATTTGATTCTCCTTAGAAAAATCATTTTGGAATGGTTTATTTAATATGTTGCATTTACAAGTAAATTATAACTACACTTTTGTGGTTGATTTTATTCGAGACAAGATTATTGAATATAAAACATTTGGACCACTTCCAATATACATTGGGGTTTTGACCCAAAGAATGCATTATTGTCCTGATCTCCTTTGTTGTGATACATCCACCTCCATCCTTGTCAAAAAAGCTGAAAGCCTCCCTGAACCTCTATTCCATATTCTTTTAGTAGATAAGACCCTTCTCTCATTTTCTGACCATGCCAATCTACCCTCCATCCCATATTCTCTCATGAGCCCTGTGTAAACCACCATTTCGTTCAAGGATAGGGATTTTGATGTGTAATCTAACCATATTTGTTAGATACTTCCCCCTTTTCTTGCTTATGGTTTCTTGCTTATTCATTCATTACCAAACACTATACCACTAGTTCTAAGAATCTTGTGGTTACTATCACCACAATAAATGTATATTTTATTTTAGAGGAGACAAGAATTGTATATTTCCCTTTGGGACACTCCAAAAATATTTTGATGCATCTTTGTCACCTTTATGACTTTATGACCTTAATTACCATTCCATGTTCATCCATGTGGATGCACTTTATGATGTTCTACGATAACCTAATGTCCTTATCAACTTCCTCTCATCTTCCTTGTCATGTTTTCAGGACTTGTGTATCCAACAAGAAATTTGGGAGATGATTTCCATCAAGGTAGAAAATCAATGGGGTTTCAAGTCATTTATTTAGGGTTCCCACTAGAATAGTCCCACCATATGATCCACCTAATCCCTAGATTAGGGTCTACTGCTATTTCAGTTAATTATTAGATGATCATGGTGGGCCATAATTCCAAGTTAAATATTATGACTCTTCATAGGATATTATTCGAGATACTTGAGGAGACATATTTTTGGCTAAAGGGTTAAGGGAGGATTTTGACTTCAATATTGAACCATAAACCATATCCTCAACATATCGAACTAAAAATTAAGAGGACAACCGAGGTGAAGCATGGGCATCCTCTCTCACCCATGTTGTTCAGGATATATATCAATCTATGAATATCTCTACACTCCACTAACTGTGCATTAATAAAATTTTGGTTTGTCCCACTGTTCTCGAAGATGGATACATGTTGTCCCTGTATTGTGCCTTTGATTACCAAAATTGAAAAATTAGGATTTTCCATGTAAAAAATTTAATTCAAGATTGACCATGCATTGGAAGGCCATTAACACAATATTAAGACATAAAAAATCAATAATTGACACAATACCAAATACAATACATACATTGAGTTTTATCTCACAAGGTATCGAGATGCTATTTGAGCAACTTCACACAGAGACAAAGGATATGTCATAATACACTGTTCAATTTGTAATTAAGAGAATTATATTGGATAAGGGAGAAGTAACATTTATTTTCTTTCTCATATACAAAGGAAAAATTATGAAGAAATGTCAAATTCCTTTCATGAAGCAATGTTGTTGTAAAGGGTGCTACAAAGTTGGCATTGTAGGCAAGACCCTCACACCATACTAGATTGTGTTAACCAAATCATGTTAACCATGTCCATTGATCTCGGATTTCGTGAGCATGTTCAATGAGTGACCATGAGAGTTTTCAGAGTGGCTAATAATCATAGTTTATCGTAGATGATTGTCATCATACATGACATGCATGGTCCAATTCATTTTTTTGGTGCCCACTGTTGGTGAATCATTGTATTGCATCATGGTAGCATATATTTCCTTTTTTAAAGAAAAATATATTGAAAATAAATCAAGTTATGTCTCATGCAAATGTTCAATATTGTTGTGGTGTGAGTGGTTTGCATATTATATGTATCATATATCTATAATCACTTATTTCAAGCCTACTTTAAGAAATAAAGGAAGAGGTGCAAGCCTTTGCCATAAGGACTCCGACCAACTCCTCTTCTTGTAGAATTTTCTCAAATGTTAGCTCATAAATCAAACACATGCGCTTGTTTCTCTAATTTGGAAACCCTTGGATGTTTCTGACAATGAAATCCTCCCAACCACTACTTTAACCATCTATTGAATTCCTCTGATTTGTATCTGTAAATTATTTTGATTGATTCCTCGAGAGGTGTGAAATCTAATTTTGCATTGACATGATACAAACACCAAATTTAACCCTGGGTAGCCAAAATTTCAGCCTTAGAACTCTCTCATACAATATTAGATACTTCACTAATTAGTCAATGGGTAATCTACTTAACAATATATTAAATATTAGAAGCATTCATATTAATAGAAAAAATAAGAATTATATTTAATATTAAGTTATAATGCAGGTAACTGCCAAGTTGACATATTCTCTGTCTTAGAAAGTGAATAGTCAGCTTGACTTAATGTCCGATGTTAATTTTAAAACAATTAAGATAAAAATGTTTGAGATAACTCACATAGATATATAAGCGCTGAGATGAGAAATATGATGCAAAAATTTATTCAAAATTTCACATTGTAAAAGTGGTTTTCACTTATAGTAATATGACCCCATTCCTCCCTTGATAGATCTAAGGTTAGTATATTTGTCCCAATATAATAAATGTGTTTCTCTTTTATATTATTAAATTAGGTTGCTTCAATAACCATGTCCTTCTTGTTAAGGGGGATTGTCTTTAAGTGTTTTCATAAGTAGTGTGATAGAAGTAACAATGGGAAACTATATCTATATATATTTTTTAAGCATGTGAAAAGGTAATCCCTAATTTATCTATGTCCATAGTAGTGAAAATATCTTTGTTATGGTGGTAGCTCAATTATTTGTCATACTAGCATGACAACTCAATTATTTGTCATGTTAGTATGATTAGTGGTACCTTGTGGTCATTGTATTATGTTTAGTGGACATAGTAATAGATGGTGTAATTTAAAATTTAAAATTTAGACTACATCAAAATGTCATACTCTATAATTGTACGAAAACTTAGCAGTGAAGACATGACAAGTAACTAGATGTATTCAACAAAATTTGAATTCATATCATTGTGTCCTTGAATAATATTTATAGTGCTAGCTAAATTGGGTAGCATTGAATTTGTTTTACAATTCACATAGATATCATCATAACTCATTGGTTTTGATACCTTGATTATCTTAAAATAAATGCTAGTTAAATCAGGTAGTATTTACTTTGTTTTGCAATACATATAGATAACAACATAAGTCATTGGCTTTGATACCTTAATTAATTGAAAATAATAAAAAATATAGTATGTAATTCAATCTATGAATCTACATGAAAATACCTTAAATAGCCCATGCATTACAGTACATATAGTCTTATGCATAGTATACAACACTTCATGCGGAGACCTATCAAATATGGTGAATTTATCTCATCCCTTGCATGTTTATCTGTAGATCATTCGATCTGGGGCTTGATGATCTCTACGGATCTACCATGGCTCCGTGGCACAAGTAGTCCATCCCTCCATAGCTAGATGTCTCGGGATTTCTACCCCCATACATAGTGGAGAGTTCAACTCTCGGGTCTGACGGCTACGACCTATTTGGCAATGATACACATTCTTGGTTGCTGGATTGTGGTTCATTTGGTTCCTAAGTTTTTGGTGCTTGCTTGCGCTCTACTCTTCCTTTCTCTGTCCAGTTCTTCGAATATGGTGGATACTCTGTCACTAAGGACCACACAAGAATTTATGGGTTGTCTTGTGGAAAGATAAGTTGCTGAAATCCTTCTGATTAACAAAACTAAGCTCATAAATTCCTTTGATTTGTTGCTTTATGTCATCTACATAATTCTTCTTAGTAATTGTTACTACCTTCTGAATATAGAAATGGTGGGTAAGGGCTCGAGCATCCCCAACTATATACACTTGCAGATTTGGTTCATTCCAGCAGATACCGATGCGGTTAAGCTTTCCTGGTAAGCTTCATCTTGAAGTATTTGTATTTTGGGTTATACGAAGGGTTTGACATCCAACAAGATCTTGAACTCCAATTCAATTATAGTTGTGGGTGTCATCTGCCCGGTTGTATGTTGCTATTTATAAGGAAAGCATCCCCTTATGCCTCTTGATATCTGCTCGAGTTGACCTACCTTCTAGGTTATGCCACTCTTTGTTTTCGGCGAGGGCTGCCAGATCTCCAGACTATCTTGTTGTTTTGTTGCTGTTTTGGCCAGGGGATTTGTAATTTTATAGAAGTAATAATATGTACTTATATTTTCTTATCAAAGAGCGCGATATGCAGCCATGACCATGATGATTTTTCTTGTAAGATTATGCTGTAATGTTTCTTGGAATACCTTCCTTGGGTCGAGGCCTTGATACCCTCTTGTGTATGCTATCTTATTTCCCTATTTAATGTCATTTGGAAGCTGGTCATATGAGGTTCTATTTGCAGATTTATTATTATTATAAATTCGGGTTTCTCGATGTCGTCATGTTATCATGATATATATACTATGATAGTTCATTTTCGAAAAATGCGCACATGTTTGCTGACTACCATGAATTTGGCATGTTCAGTCTTTTCTTTGACTCTACGGTTATGTTCTATCTTAGAAATATTTAATGAAAGCCTTCGAACTGAAGATTTTGTGTATAGATAAGTCACTATATCATTTTTTTCTTATCACAATGATTTTACTATTTTCGAAGATTGTTCGCTTCACTACTCTGTGAATTTTCACGTTAAAGATGAGGTTAGGATTTATTATTTATGATCAGAGCTTCCCGGCTCCTTCTATTTTCCACTTTTAGCATGCGGATATAGTATATGATTTCCTCGGGCAAATATCTGTTAGGGTTTTCCATCCCAACCCCTGTTCTGCTTAAACCTGGTAGTTTACCTCAGGGTTTCCTCCTTTAGAGAGAATGTCTTTGATTAATCTATTAGGAGTACTACCAGTTTGCCTAAGTATTGATCTAATTTCCGGTTCACCAGCTCAATGGCTTGATTCTTCATGCTATGACATTTTCATTTGCATAGATTCTCATAGGAATCCCATCTTTGGGCTAGGGTAAGCACTGTCTGGTTAATTTTGAATTTCGTAGTTAGTCTACTCAGCTCCCTACCAGACTATATTTTGGGTCGATTATTTTAAATAATAATGCTCTCTCTGTTTCTTCCCAGTTGTCACTTCAACAGTACATAAGTTCTAGTATAATTTCTAATTATTATAGATCAAACAATAATTCTGTTTCTAACAACAGAAATCACCACAGTACATAAGTTTAAGTATAATTTTAGTTATTGCAAATCAAACAAATATTTTATTTCTAACAGTAGGAAACACCTATAATTCTTATTCTAGCCTTATATATTATATGCAACTAATCGTTCAGAACAAGGTCAATATTTCCTCTTTTCCCTGTTCTATTATAGTACAATATTGTATTACATAACGCATGCTTGATTCATAACACATGACTAAATTTCAGGCCAACAAATTAGTTCCAGGACAATTTCTACATACCATCATTGTCTGCTTCCTTTTTCCACCCAACCATGAGATTCGTCCATCAGGACACCATCTCCCCCTGAGCTTGCTTGCAAGACCACTATCTTTTGCAAGTTAGTCACACACTATGCGGATGCTATCTGGTCATCACCAAACTTAGCATTTATTTCCCTTTACTGTCTGACCTTTCAGCAGCGTTTTTCCTCCCCTCCACTCTTTTTCTTGGGAGCATTCGCCACTTAGGGGAGGTAGTTAGGGTTCTACAGGAAACTACCTTCTTTCCACTTCTCCCATGAGAAGTTACAAAATCAGTTATTTCCTAAACACTTTGTAATTTCCAAAAACTTAACAATATACTTTAATAAATAGAAAATAACAAAATTGTTCAGTTTCGTTTTCTTACAGTGGTAAATAAAATATTTACATTTCTTCTAGGGTCATTACACTTATCTAGAGGAAGGCTCAGTTTTCAACGGTCATGTTCCAATGAAGTTTCAATCTCTTTTTAGTATGTCTAAGTGTCTTGTCCAGAGGAAAGCCTCGGTTTTCAATGGTCATGTTCTAATGAAGTTTCAATCTCTTAACAGTGTGTAGAGTACTTGAGCGGACCAGTTATATTTGTATAACATAATCAAACTAAATAGTTTGTTCAAATATAATACATGCTCCCAGATTAAAATCCATGTCCTGCTACATATATAACATGAATATGGATATAGAACCATGGACATTTTGCATATTTCCCAATGCTTGAAAACATTATGGTGTAAGAGATATATAATATTCGAAAAATGTCAGTTTGCATGGAAAGCATTAAGTTAATTTGGTTGGATGTAAGTTTGAACCAAAATTATAAATGCTAGATTGTTTATACTTAAACATTCAGTCTCTTAAATGAATAATCCCTTGAAAAGTTATCTTGATCCATGTAATATTTTTTAATTGACCCACAAGCTTGATCATTTTATTAGGCCAGAATTATAAGAAAATATTGCTTGAAGAAAGTTGACATATGTTTACTCGACATTTGTTAATAAACAAATGCCTAAAAATACAAATAAACCAAAAACTTCATTGTCAATTTTGTCTATATGAGTAGACAGAACATGCAACATTTATTGATATACTAAATACAATGCTCTGTATCTTCTCTTCACCTGTAATTGCAAAACTAACACTATATGGATTTGGCTTGAGGAACAAAAACACAGAGTGACCAGAGATTCAGAAAATCTCAATCTTTGATGAGCCATCAACTTGAATCTCAAAGAAAACTTGTTTTCCTCCAGACTAAATAAAGTAGTTGCACACATATATCTTCCATCATTCTAGAATTTATTATTGATAAACATTGAAATCAATCCACGATATGGACTTTACTATTTTGTGATATATTCAACTTGTAATGACAAGAATGTCTTAGTTTGTTTATACATCTTGTTAACATAAACATAAACATCTTGCTTAGTACAATAAGAAACCATACGTTTTGGGAATGGATGGTTGGTGAAAGAAGGGCATTGGTTGAGCACACGGAACCAACTCTTTTATCAACCTCTTGACTCCTCTTCTTTGGCTAACTATTGAATTTAGTTGTCAAGTGCATGCCTCACTATGCTAATTTATAGGTTTCAGAAAAGCAAGATAACAAAACAACCCAAGAATACATACCTTTTTCAATCTCTCCTATTCTAGCCTTTCTTGCTCTATGGCTTTGAGTCTTTCTGAAATCTACTTGATTCACCATAGAAGAATATGATTAAAGGCTATGTACATTTAAAGGGCATTAAAAACCATAGAGAGAAAAAAAATTATGCCTTACAATGCGGTCAAATTCAACATGGTCAACTGCCCTTATTTCAGTGTGAAGTTTCACATCCAATGCTTTAGTGCTTTCTTTCACAGGGGGCTTTATCAAACACTGTCATCCCAACGCAGATGCAAAAGATTCAAATGATGCTAAGAGATATTTCATGATACAAATATACAAAATTTGGACTCTAGTAAACATATAACTTTAATTCAACAGTAAACTTTGGCTCATCTGTTGTCCATGGCAACCCTTGTGCAATTGGAATTCAAATTTTATCCTCCTCATCGAGCATCTCCTAGAGCTTCTTCATGAACTCTCTCTCTTTCATGAGGCCTCTTTGCTGCAGGTTGTTAGAACTCTTTACCTCATGGAAATTTATTTGTATTTTGGATAAATCCAAAGATGGATAGGCAAATGCATTTATTTCTAGGCAGAGAGAAATCAATAACAAGATTATGAGGAAGGCTACAAAGCACGCATTACAGGCTAAGAGCAAGAGTATGAAACATGCACACTACTAAAAATACCAGTAAATTAAAACATTTCTAGAATGTTAATCTGGTTATTAGTATGTTTTATTAAGAGATTTTGTCATGCCTTTATTAAAATAGGAAAGTCCAACATGCAACAACCAACCCAATTCCAGGGGATTGTTATTTTGACTGGGGGACTCAGATTACTGTAGTTCCCTTCATATTACCTTACATAATATGATTCACACTATGAGAAGAATATTTTTAAGATTATGGTCGGGATCAATTATAGAACTTGTGGCAAAAAATTAACAAAAGGAAGAAAACAATTGTTATTCATAGACAAGAATTAGGATACATCCAGCTATTTACAAAAACAAATAGAGCAAAATTGCAAAGTTAGTTCTAGGGAACCATTTAGAAGGAAATCATAGAAACAATTAGAAGGAAGTCAAGCAAGTTCTAAGCCTAGATAGGGTTGAAATGAAAGAGAAGGAAATGAACATTCTATTCTTAATGATCTCCTCTGATACAGTACATGCCTACATTATAATAAATGTAAATGTTCCTAAACAAGAAGTGATCAAGGAACCCTACATAAAACTACATGTGTGAGAAATGAATTGCCCATGAAAGCTGAACAAATTGGCTAAGTTTTGTGTTTGAATTTTACCTCCATTTGAAGACTCAAAAGGTTGTGCAACGATGTCCTTAAGTTGCTTCTTCCATCACTGCATACCATTTCTCACTAGAGATCCTCGTCCACTGGAATCCAAGATCTGGAAAGAAGCTTAATGTTAAAGTTGTGAGAGGTTACATCATGTTAACATCTTCAAAAAAACTGATGTACAAGTAGTAAAATACAAGTCATGGGAGGAGAGTGTGTCAAGTTAAAATTTCAGAATGCCAAGGCTTCAGTAAATTTCCAAGGCTTTAGTAGATTGGAAAGTAATTTTCCTGTCATTTCCCCTTTTTTAGCAGAGCGATTCAATGTTGCATTTCCTCACTTTTATTTCATCTTTATTTGTCAAACAGTTTGTCATCTATCAGTGCATTTCAGGCATTTTAATGTATGAATTGAAGATTAATGTATTGAACACAACTTTGAGTAGGTCTCTTCAGGTAGAGGGTTTTGCTTACTCTCGAGGAAAAATAGGTCCCATGCAACATGAAGTTCATTGACACCAGTAACAAACCTGACTGGTAACTTTTTGCTTCCGAGGCTCATATATTATTTTTCGTTTTCATTGTAGGCCATTTCTTTATGGCTATGTTTAAAACCAATTACGAGTGTGAAATTGTGCCTATGCTTATGTGGGAAATTAGTGGGAGCTAGTTGAAGATGTTGGTGTACAAGTTTTTACATATGAACCCTCAAGGAAAAGTTCTTGTCATCAAGATTGATTATAAGTGGATTCCAGACTCTAATGTTATAACCTAGAATCTAGATATTAGAGGAAAAGTACCCGGAACCACAATTTCCAACCCCACCTGAGAAGGAAACTGTGTATGTATTCTCAACCATTTTCAATGTTAAATTTTTCCATAATCTATAAGTTAATGCTGGAATTATGGATCCATTGCTTCAAAAGTGAAAATCACGTCAAAAACCAATCAAAAAACAACCCAAAAAATCTATGCACAATTTTTTACTCCATTAGACAACCCAAAAATCTACAACCTTACATCAAAATATGGTTCTAGATTGCATAGCTGCAGATAGAGTATTATTGTGGGTAAGATCACCGCAATGTGATCAATATAACAAGCAAGAAATGAAGCAAGTCCGTTGTAATGATTTTTCTACACAACATTTACTCGGGAGGGCCAACAACTGAGTCCTTCCATATAACTCTTGTCTATTAATTTCTCCCAAGTTTGCTGAAAATGCATCCGCTCAGTCTGTTTTTGCATTTTCTATTGTTGTTCTCACTCGTTGCTCCTTTAGGATACTTGCAGGTTAGAAGATGTATCGTCATCTGTGATAGATTGATTAATTTCTCGCAAATTCTCCATGAACTCTGAGTCTGAAATTTGTATTTCTTTTACTTTATCTGTCATCTATGATAGACTGATTAATTGCTACAAACTACTCGAATTTTGGGTCGACAATTTGTCAATATTTTTTGGCAGCATAAGCAAATCTTCATGCCACTCGAAGCCGAATATTCATATCATATATGGCTTTAATGCGCTTTGCCATTATCTTTATCCAACTGTTACCAACACATACATTCATGGTGCTCACTGCCCATCTTTATAATCAATCTATTCGTTGTTGCATGGATCACTACCATCAACATTTCCTCACCTTGGTTACTTTCACAATGCCTTTCCACATAATTTTTATGTTCAGAGGCAGGCATAGAGTGTGAGAAACTCTTCGTCTATTATTCTTCAATATCCATTTCAAATCTTCAGAGTTGCCTCTATTATTCCTCAATAACCATTTCAAATTTTAACTGTTGGTCGATAAGGATAGTTGCTTCCAAACAAAGACTCATTTTTCTCCATAGCATTCATTTAGGAGGCCTAAAATATGAATCCTTGCATATACACCCTTGTGTATTAATGTCTCCTTAATTTCTTGAAAATATTTCTACTTTGTTTGGGTTTTTAACTACTAATGTTGTTGCCACCATATGCTATTTTTGGATATTTGTAGCTTCAAATATGCATCTTCCTATATGATAGATTTATTAATTGTTGCAAACTACTCCTTAAAATTCTTGATTGGGCAATTTGTCATCACGTTTTTTCTTCAATGTGGTTAAAGGATTTATCATTTAGCATACCCATATCGTTTATGTCACTTGAAGGTATAGATCTTATGATATATCTCTAAGTCACTCTTCTATTAAATTTCTTTCAACATAAGTTGCGAGAACACACAACAGAGTGGGAGTGTCATTTACCAAAAAACCTCATAAGTAGAGTGTAACACGAGCACCTATTTTATATTTTATTTGTATGTTTATATTATATTGCATTTGCATTCAAAAGAGGCATGTAGAATGCTAAACTAGTTACTCCAGGGTAACCACCTTGAAGCCATCACTTGTATGCATAAGACCACAATACATAAGACTAAACAGTTATACACCAAAAAAATTTAAATTTGTCAATATATCTGGCATACATATTTACAAATGCATTCCTCATATTATTTTAACAATTTAAAAAATCTATTGCCCTGTCTTTGCACCTTTTGGGGCAATTGCTAGTAGACCAGATTGGTGATACTCAGCACCACCAACACTCAGGGGAATGCAAACCACCAAACCTTTTGAATGAAGATTCATTATACTCAACCTCTCTTCATTAAACTCATTTCTCATGCTTCCCAACTCATTATTGTAATAAGTAATGGAATTTGTGGGAGAGTTCTCTCTATGATTTACTACAATAGCCAAAGCACCATCAGTTGAGTAGTTCACTGGGAAGAAGGAAATTTATTATGTTTTAAACCAACTTGCCCCGTCTTTGTTTGATGTTTTCCAGTTCAATCACCACTTGATCTCACGTCATCTCGCTAGGTGGAATACTTCACTTCTCTCTCCCCTATCTCCTCATTTAGGGAAAATCCCATATGATTTTTGAGTATTAATGTTGATTAAGATTCTGCAAGTTTTAGTGAGAGATACTATTCACTCTTCTAATAAGAGCTGTCAAATACTTCCCATCCCACTGCAGAGAAAAATAGGTGATGTACTTTCATTTTAAAGGGTTTGAAACTTACCTAGTATTTTCACTAGTATTCACGACATTTTTGGGCTTTTATTGGAAACAAACAGTGCTACCAACCCAAAATAGAGATGGTATCATCATTGAAATTTATGTTCATATTAAAAAGTATATTGATTTTGTTTTTGGACCATTTTTATATTGAGAGTTTAAAAAGTTTGCAGAATTTTATTTTTATTTCAATTATTAATTATTATAAATATGGTATGGGGTTTTATTATAAATAAATTAAAATGACTCTACTATTGCATTTGCAGGTGCTCCGGGGAATCAGGCAAGGCAAGGTAAGTGATAATGAAGAAATACTAAGAGTGCACACATTTCTATTTCAGGTACGCACTACATTTATTTTATTTTATTTGGGTAAGTATCTCTTTTGGAAATGGTTGAGCAATGGCCTAAAACTTTCCTTACAGGAATTTATTATTTTATTCTTAACAGGAAGAAGGATGGGTGGTTTGGTGTGCCTCTAAGAAATGAT
>APFE031614866.1:0-25243 GCA_000404065.3 Pinus taeda | reverse complement strand
TAGGTCCCATGCAACATGAAGTTCATTGACACCAGTAACAAACCTGACTGGTAACTTTTTGGTTCTGAGGCTCATATATTATTTTTCGTTTTCATTGTCGGCCATTTCTTTATGGCTATGTTTAAAACTAATTACGAGTGTGAAATTGTTCTTATGCTTATGTGGGAAATTAGTGGGAGCTAGTTGAAGATGTTGGTGCACAAGTTTTTACATATGAACCCTCAAGGAAAAGTTCTTGTCATCAAGATTGATTATAAGTGGATTCTAGACTCTGATGTTATAACATAAATATTAGAGGAAAAGTACCCGGAACCACCTTTGCCAACCCCACCTGAGAAGGAAACTGTGTATGTATTCTCAACCATTTTCAATGTTAAATTTTTCCATAATCTATAAGTTAATGCTGGAATTATGGATCCATTGCTTCAAAAGTGAAAATCACGTCAAAAACCAATCAAAAAACAACCCAAAAAATCTATGTACGATTTTTTACTCCATTAGACAACCCAAAAATCTACAACCTTACATCAAAATATGGTTCTAGATTGCATAGCTACAAATAGAGTATTATTGTGGGTAAGATCGCCGCAATGTGATCAATATAACAACCAAGAAATGAAGCAAGTCCGTTGTAATGATTTTGCTACAAAACATTTACTCGGGAGGGCCAACAACTGAGTCCTTGCATATAACTCTTGTGTATTAATTTCTCCCAAGTTTCCTGAAAATGCATCCGCTCAGTCTGTTTTTGCATTTTCTATTGTTGTTCTCACTCGTTGCTCCTTTAGGATACTTGCAGGTTAGAAGATGTATCGTCATCTGTGATAGATTGATTAATTTCTCGCAAATTCTCCATGAACTCTGAGTCTGCAATTTGTCTATTTCTTTTACGTTATCCGTCATCTATGATAGACTGATTAATTGCTACAAACTACTCGAATTTTGGGTCGGCAATTTGTCAATATTTTTTGGCAGCATAAGCAACTCTTCATGCCACTCGAAGCCGGATATTCATATCATATATGGCCTTAATTCACTTTGCCATTATCTTTATCCAACTGTTACCAACACATACATTCATGGTGCTCACTGCCCATCTTTATAATCAATCTATTTGTTGTTGCATGGATCACTACCATCAAGATTTCCTCACCTTGGTTACTTTCACAATGCCTTTCCACATAATTTTTATGTTTAGAGGCAGACATAGAGTGTGAGAAACTCTTCGTCTATTATTCTTCAATATCCATTTCAAATCTTCAGAGTTGCCTCTATTATTCCTCAATAACCATTTCAAATATTAACTGTTGGTCGATAAGGATAGCTGCTTCCAAACAAAGACTCATTTTTCTCCATAGCATTCATTTAGGAGGCCTAAAATATGAATCCTTGCATATACACCCTTGTGTATTAATGTCTCCTTAATTTCTTGAAAATATTTCTACTTTGTTTGGGTTTGTAACTACTAATGTTGTTGCCACCATATGCTATTTTTGGATATTTGTAGCTTCAAAGATGCATCTTCCTATATGATAGATTTATTAATTATTGCAAACTGCTCCTTAAAATTCCTGATTGGGAAATTTGTCATCATGTTTTCTCTTCCATGTGGTTAAAGGATTTAGCATACCCATATCGTTTATGTCACTTGAAGGTATAGATCTTATGATATATCTCTAAGTCACTCTTCTATTAAATTTCTTTCAACATAAGTTGTGAGAACACACAATAGAGTGGGAGTGTCATTTACCAAAAAACCTCATAAGTAGATTGTCACAGGAGCACCTATTTTATATTTATTTTTATATTTATATTATATTGCATTTGCATTCAAAAGAGGCATGTAGAATGCTAAACTAGTTACCTGAGGGCAAACACCTTGAAGCCATCACTTGCATGCATAATGCGACTCAACACTTATACACCACTAAAATTTAAATTTGTCAATATATATGGCATACATATTTACAAATGCATTCCTCATATTATTTTAACAATTAAAAAAATCTATCATCGTATCTTTGCACCTTTTGCAACAATTGCTAGTAGACTAGATTGGTGATACTCCGCACCACCAACACTCTAGGGGAATGCAAACCACCAACCCTTTTGAATGAAGATTCATTCTACTCAACCTCTCTTCATTGAACTCATTTTCTCATGCTTCCGAACTCATTATTGTAATAAGTAATGGCATTTGTGGGAGAGTTCTCTCTATGATTTACTGCAATAGCTAAAGCACCATCTAGTTGAGTAGTTTGCTGGGAAGAAGGAAATTTATTATGTTTTAAACCAACTTGCCTCTTCTTTGTTTGATGTTTTCCAGTTCAATCACCACTTGATCTCACGTCATCTCGCTAGGTGGAATACTTCACTTCTCTCTCCCCTATCTCCTCATTTAGGGAAAATCCCATATGATTTTTGAGTATTAATGTTGATTAAGATTCTGCAAGTTTTAGTGAGAGATACTGTTCACTCTTCTAATAAGAGTTGTCAAATACTTCCCATCCCACTGCAGAGAAAAATAGGTGATGTACTTTCATTTTAAAAGGGTTTAAAACTTACCTAGTATTTTCACTAGTATTCACGGCATTTTTGCACTTTTATTGGGAACAAACAGTGCTACCAACCAAAAATAGAGATGGTATCATCATTAAAATTTGTTTATATTAATGAGTATATTGATTTTGTTTTTGAGTCATTTTTATATTGAGAGTTTAATAAGTTTGCAGAATTTTATTTTTATTTCAATTATTAATTTTTATAAAGATGGTAGGGGTTTTTATTATAAAAATATTAAAATGACTCTACTATTGCATTTGTAGGTGCTCCGTGGAATCAGGCAAGGCACGACAATGAAAGTGATAATGAAGAATTACTAAGAGTGCACACATTTCTATTTCAGGTACGCACTACATTTATTTTATTTTATTTTAGTTCAGTAAGTAGCTCTCCAGGAAATGGTTGAGGAATGGTATAAAACTTGCCTTACAGGAATTATTTTTTTGTTCTTAACAAGAAGAAGGATGGGTGGTTTGGTGTGAATCCAAGAAATGATTTACTGCCCAGAAAAAAAATCTAGTGATAGATACTTTTCTGCAACTTCAGCTTGTTATGAAGTTGATCATAATAGTTCATTACCCGAATTAGATTCATTGTATATGAAGCTTCCTCACGAACTATATCACCACCAATTTGGATACCAATTGCAGCAATTGTTGGGCTGCAATAGGAGATGGAGCCAACTCGAATTGTGAAAGCCAATAGTAGAGAAGATAATTATGTAGGCCACCAATAGATTGAGAATTGGCCTATAACATGTTGGCAAGAACTTCGTCAATTTTTCATATTTTGTAAAAACTTCATGAAGGAAGAATTTCCAATCAATGTAAATTCAAATTCATATACGTTATTACACTTCTTTTTTATCAAGGAAGCCAATTCCAATTATACAAGGGTATTGAAATTGTGGTTTAACAACTGGATATGAATTTAATTTCCACCATTTAATGTGATTGAAGCTTTGAATTTCTATGTTAGAGAGTAAACCCTCTTGTAGGATGGAGAAATCTAGAACATTTCTTTTTTGACTCATAATGTCTTAAAATGAAGTTCCAAATGAGGATCATGCATGTTCAAATGACGTAAATGCATTTTCAAAAAATATAAGTGTGTTGCCTTATTATTTTCAATGTTGCTTTCCAGAATTATTTTTTCATTTAGATTTAAAATTACTTTACTGTTAGAATTAAAAATAATGGACTTATTTATGTTTTATTAGGTTGGTATCCATAAACAACAAAGATTTACAGTAATTAAAATCACTATTTGTGAACTTTGAATGTGAAACTACTTTGAAAGAACATTCAAAATGATTTTATTTATTTATTTTTTAAATATTTTTTTATATTGTCTCTAGAGAGACAAATGAAATTGTCTATTAATAGACAAAAATTCTTGTATTTATAGAGACAATAATAATATGTGTTCTATATTGTCTTTATAGAGACAAATTTTTGAGACATTATATTTTGAGACACCCGCTTAAAGACAATACACAAGATTCTTTTTGTCTTAACTTAAGACAATTTACTCAAATATTGTCTTAAATATTGTCCTAAAACCCCCCTAAATGTAGTAGTGCATACTTGAGTGGTTTTATAGCACCATGGGATCTAAAGCAAGGGCATGGAGAGGGACGATTGGTACAATTGCAGGGTTGTGCGTATTCATTGACCTAGTTATTTGTAATTGCACTATATTCATTTTCACCAAAATACGATGAGAATGAAATATTTGGAATTACTATTATACTCTTCTATCTCTCCTAAAAATGTTTTTGTATCTCTTTCTAAGAGCTTTATAAGTGATATCTTCAAGAGAAGATTTTATAGGAATTGGCTAAGCCATTTTATGTGGCTCTTGTTTTGCAACCATTCATGTTGTATGAGAGTAGTTAGCTTAGTAGGGATTCATACCGTTAGAGTCCTATGTTATAGTAGTTAATTTCAAGATTGGTCATTTAATTTGGACAATTTATAGCTACATCAAACCTTTTGAAATCCTTTGTAAATACAGAGGTGTAAAAACCTGTTGTGTTTCTTCCTTGCCTTGGGCTTTCTTATTGTGTTTTCACTATTCTATGGCTTCTTGCACGTTCACCACCTTGAGGTTGTAGATGTTTGTTTTTCTTGCTCATTTTGTGTTTAACACCTCAAAGTTCATCTCAAAATGTTCAACGGGGTGCTCATTTAGTCAGTTTATCATATATCCCTTTACCGCTATGATTTTCTATGCACTAGTGTCAAAGAATATAAGATATGAAGTAAATCAATGAATTTGGAGTTGTTTTCATAACTGGAGTTTCGAAGAGGGCTCATGATGTTTTAAACATCATCTAGCAACTATTTGTCTCAATGAGAGATTTCAACACTTGGTCAAATCCATGCTTCTTGTTGTCCTTCCTTGTTGCCCTTTTCTTATAAGTATTTGATTATTCATAGGTTGTCTTATACCTATTTGAAACATTCAAAAGTACACTAGATGGTCATAAGTACTCAAAGGATGAACTTCTTGTGTTTTGGCTGCATCATATTCTTTGTGATTTTTTTGTTTATGCAGTTAACTTCGAAGAATGTTTGTGACCAAATGGAGATTAATATTTAAAAAACAATAGTGGTTCTTTTCAAAAAGATGCTAGTTAACAAAAAAATCCTTCATATTTGTAATAGGTGTCATATATTGGAAGCTACGAATGCATCTTTACGATTTATTTTTCTAGATTTCCTCATTTCCTGTTTTAGACATGACTTTTGTTTGTGGATTCTGAGACTAAAAAAAATTGTAGAAAACTGAGGGTGGTTTCACTCAATAACAAGATAATATACAAAAACATCTCTTGGTTTTTAGACAAATATTAAAATTTTGGAATTAGAAGTGTTACTTTGAGACTCACCTTTTCAATTTTTACAAGCTAGATGATTTGTAGACAAAGTTCTAGAATTTTTTGAAATTTGACTTCGTAGACCTTCAACTTGGCATAATTGATTCCACTTAGCATATTTTTGGTTAGTAAACAACAAAACCCTAGATAATAGGATATGGGCATATTTTCCATATATTTTACTCCTAAAGCATTGAAACCTCTTAATCTCTTGGGGAAAATGATGGATTTCTACTTCCTTGGTAGAGGGATAAGATAATTGTATATATTTCATGAATTACCTTAGTTCACTATTTGATACAAAGGACATTCAACATTGTACATTTTCATTAAAAACATTTCAGCATCTCTTAGTATCTTACGGTGATATTTATATCCGATTTTTCTTAGTCTTCAATGTTTAGTTAAGAAAAACTTATTTCAAAGTTCACTTTTAAGTGCTCTGTTATGGCTCGTTAAACGTTTGTGTTTTTCCTCCATTGTAACATCTAAAATTCCTCAACTAGATTCTTTAGATGTTATAGGTTCTAGTGCTCCATTGGTCACCTCTCTATAGTTTAATTTGACAAAAACACCATAAGGATGGTGTACCTCCCCCATGTCTAAAGGTCCCTCTTCTCAATCTAGAGGAATTAAGAAGTCCTAACACATACCTCATATATGTGGGTTATTACACCTCTAAGAATATCTTATAAGGTTTCATATTTTTGAAGGGTTGTTATAAGCACTTAAATTTCACAAATTATTGTAAACCTAAATATTTTTGAAGGATTGCTAAATTTTTAATTAAGTTGAGTTTCTCATTTTCTATTACTCTTCTATTACCATGCATTGATCTCAAGTTACTTCTCTACATTTATTTCTTTGGAAAAACTCTCTCCATGACATTTAAGTTAAGTTGAAACTCAAAACCATTATTGTTGAAATAAATGTCCTCTCAACAACCTTCAACAACCTTCCTGGAATGATCAATTGTTCTAGTTTCATTATTCTTAATGTATGTTACTTTCTAAAGTATTACATCACTAAACAATTTATTTACTTGTTAAACATATTGAAAGACATTATTATTGCATCAATATTTCTTTTAGTAGCTCTACCCCTCCCAGGAACATAATATCCATGTCTACCTATTTACAAAAACTTCAACTAAAATATGCAGCAATAGAGTTGCTATTATGTGTAATCTAAATAACATGTTACTCTAACTTAACTACATTTTCCTTATATATAATTGCTTTTTTCAACGACACATTCACTTTATTTTAATAGACCTCGAATTAGAACTTTAGTAGCACAATGAATTTTGGTACCAATATGAAAAGCAAGTTGATTGTATTCATAGATCTATTTCAATTTATGAATAAATCTAGAAACCAAAGTATTAGTTTGATTCCATTTCTTAAAAAAGAAAAATTCAATGGATCTAAAAGTCTAAGATAAGATGAAAATAGGCTGAAATAAGCTACTTGTAATGGACATGGGATTTTTAACACCAACAACGTGTACTAGCCCATGTACTAGCCTCATAGATTAGATATTGTTTTTAATTTTAATGAGTTCTTAGCCTAACCTTGCTATTTAGGTATACATTTTATAATAAATTCTAGGATTCAGTAAAAATTTTGGGCTGTTTTATGTAGTAAAATATATCACTATTTGTTTGGGTAACTGTGAATTTAATTTTACATATTAATATGAAAATAGAATTATGCAAATTGCTTCTTTGTTTAAATACAATTCAGCAATTTATTATTTTGAATATATGAATAATATACGTATCATTTATTTTTTTGATGATATAATATTGTTTCAAACAAGTTGAAAAGCAATAGTTTTCTCAAAATTACATTAGAAATAATAAATAAACTATATAAAATTTTAGATTTTATAATTAATAAATAAAATTATATAAATTCACCCAAACAAACTAAAACTATATATAAAATACCATCTTTGCCATACATCTTTGCACAAAGGACAGTAACATCGCCACCCTGCATCATGTTTTCATAATAGTTGTTGCGAAACCAATAGAATCTCTCAATCCTAATTTATTGGCCTTACTCAGTCCCATCGTTATTTTGGGCCCACACACTCGTACAACTTTCTCCGCTACTGGAACCATCCTCAAAGCTAACAACTGTCTTTAAAAGTTCTACCTGGAATAAAGGGCATTTCTCCTTCAAATACTCAAAACCGTTCGAACGCATAACTTTTGCAATATTTTGTGCGGCAAATTTGAGACATGCAGCTTTCAAGTCAGTAGCATGGCAAGTCTCAGCCAAAGCAAAAGTGGAGCCAAATGTACTTACAGATATGCTTGTGCATAACTTTGATTCACAAAGCAGCCTCAATCGCCGCAAACCATACGCATCCGCTACGGCAAGCAACCGCTCTGTCAATGTCTCAGTTGTTGAAGAAAAATTCTGCGAGGATGGATCTTCATCAAGAAGGGTGTCTGTATAAATATAATGCAGCATAGCCTTGAACACCGTAGGCTCCATCTCTGTAATAATAACTACATTATTCTGGTCTGAAGACTCGAAAAATTTTGCTCTGAATACAGGGGATCGTGCAGCTAAAACGAGTTTATGGGCATGAAATTTCTCCCCACCCACATCAAAAATTACATCTGAGGTTTCTTGATCTTCTAGAAGTGCACCGAAGTGTAAACCTAACTCTGATTCAGGAACAGCTAGCGAGTGCAACCTACTGTGTTCGCTGGCAGACTCCACAACACCAACTTTGCCACTTAATATCAGGCAATCATCCTTGAGGTAATTGGATTTTTCAAGTGCAGCACGTTGGCGGAACCGTCTGTAACCCCACATGCTTCCTCGATGCTTAAAAGTGCAAGGTCCTGTCTTCAGCGCCGGGCCCGAATGAGTGTGGAACGTATTGTGCTCGCCCTTCCCGCTTTGATCCACCAAAGTCAATTCAAGGAGAGCACGAACATTCGTGCCCTCACTGGCCAGCGCAATGAAAGCCGAAACATATAGCGAATTGTCCTGTGCACTCTTGCCGTCAGGGTAGAAATAAATAGCCCACCGATAACCTCCCACGGCAAAAGTCTCGCTGGTAATAAACCTGCCAATGCCCATGCCCTTGGCCAGAGAGAAACCTTGTATTACGAAATTGTGCGACCCATTGACAGTGCTGGTAACCCATCTCGAGGTTGAAGTCGAGCCATCTCCGTTCTCGATTCCATCCTGCATTTTCGACGGAGATCTTGACCTTTTGATTGATAACCGCCCGCCTCTTAGAAATAAAAATAAAAATAAAATAGAAATGAAACCCTAGGGCACCAAAATTGTCGGAATTCAGAGATAATTCAGCGGGTTGAGTGATATTCCCTGCCGTTGATCACCTCCGACCTCGAGTTCACGCAAGCGGTTGTGAACGATTACAGTCGAATACTTGCGGAATATTGTCTTTGTTGAATACCCAATCTAGATGGCGAATGTCATCGACAGAAACTCTGATTCGCAAACGCGATAATACTAGGTTTTATAACTTCCAAATTCCCTTTTATCTATATACATTTCAAGTTTTCAAATTTTAAGGAGACCAGCACGTCGGTACTAATTTCAATCTTGGATAGAAAATTGAAGTTGTTTGGAATATTTTCATCGTGATTCTGCTAGGCTAGTTTTGATATTTCATAACTTATAACACAGTTTTAACTTTCACGATTTTGAGATTATCAAATAATCTAATGACACTAAACCCCGAACTATGTTTTGTTTTATATACATATCATAAATTGCTAATTAAGTTAGGTTTTGTTTTATATATATAGTGAAGTGTTAATTTTGTTTTATATATATAATGAAGCGTTAATTAGGTTGAAATCTGTTTTATTTTGGAATAGGGATTTTAGAATTTCAATTTATTTATAATTATTAAGTGAATGATTAATTTTTAAGCTTGATGCAATATTTATAATAGTATATATAAATCAAATGTTGAGATTTAGTTGTAAAGTAGTTTCATTTTTCTGTTTGGAGTTGTTGTGAAAAAAAGTATGATGAAATCTTGATTTGTGTTGTTTATATTGGTTTTCTTGACTCCAAATTTTGGTTTAAGACCGTCAAAAAACACCTTCAAAAACCTTTTGGCACCTCAATTGTGAAGAGATAGCCCATCAAACTTGTGATTTAAATAAACCTTAAAACTTTTCAAAAAGTCTCACATATAGACAACACCTTATGTGTTTAACTTAATTGGTTAATTTTTAAAGAAAATGTCTTATGAACAAGTTCCATATGAAGTGACTAATAATTATTTGGAATGACATGTTAGTAAGTGGTGCTATTGGTCCATGATATTGTAACAATTCCCATTTACATATCAATAATCCCCATGGTTAGGTGGGCCTAAATATCATGTTTAAGAATCATGTTCCATATTTTTCAAAATCTATATATGTTGAACTTGGATACTACTTTTTTAATAATAAAAATAAAGTTATTGTCTAGTTAATTTTTGTGACTTTTTTTTAGGTGTGACATGTATCATGTAGTAAATGTTACTTATACTTATTTTTTATTCATCATCCCTTTAATTTATATTGTTGCACTAAAGACTACTATCTATTTTGGAATAGAGCTAAATTTATGGTAAGGATTTTAGATCCACTAAATATTCTAAAATATTGTTAGTAATAATTAAAAATCAAAGGTTCAAAGTTATTTTAAGAGTAGTTGTGATCTATTTTCTTTTTTGACTAAATTGGTTAATAAAAAAGATGGCATATAACCCAATTTCATATGAAATGAAATGATTTATAGGCATGTGATATTGCTAAGCCATGTTATTGGTCCATGGTAGTAGAAGAAAGTCCAACCATGGTAAAGTGCAATGAATATCCATAGTTAAAAATATTGTTAGATGGTTTTTTAAATTATGTGTAGCATGTGAACTCTCTCGAAGAGGGATTTGAACCTTAGATCTCTCAACCTTCACATATTTGAACATTCGATCTTGAAACATTCACATATTTTTCACATTAATCAATCACCAATAGAGTTGCCCCCTAAGATATATATTAATTTTTTTTAATAAATAATAATAACTTAAAATAAACATATAATATAGTTAATTTCATGATTTTTTTTAATCTTGATAATGTCATATGTATCATAAAATAAGTGCTTTGATGGTTTGCATGGATTGATGTTTATAAACATTTACCATACATTTAATTTATGTGGTTCACTTGGTATTAAAATGTTTTCCCTTTTCACAATATTTTATCCATTAACGTGGTAGCAATAAACCCTGTCACAAATCGTCTGTACTTGATGTATTTTTGATATTGGTACTTGTGTCTATTTTGGAACAAAGCTTCCAATTTTTTTATTTTGTCACAAATTGTCTATAGTTGATGTATTTTTTATATTAGTACTTGTGTCTATTTTGGAATAAAGATTCCAAATTTTTTATTTAATTACATAATAAAGAAAAACAGAAATTTATCCTAAAAAATAACCATGGAATATTTTTAGTAGTAGCTAAGAGAGAGCCGAAATATATTTACTTTTCAATTTAAGTAGTACAACCATATAAAGTAAATCGTTGGAAAATGTGGGTAAAGAACAAAACACATACCTCATGGTACATCTCATAGTGTGAATATTAAATAAAATCATGCAAATTAAATAAGTTAAAACTTTATTCTTATGATTAACCAACCTACATCCATCTTAACTTCAAATATATCAAGTCCCTCACTTTTCCCTCCAAACGAGAGATATTTAATCCTCTTAGTGTTTGGTAGATCCAGAATTAACATGTATGTAGGCTATATATATAGCAGTTGTATTTAAGTCAGACTTTTTGGAGGTGGCTCGAATGTATATGTAGGAGTTGTCTTTAAGTGAGACTTTTTGGAGGTGGTTGGAATCTGATGAAAAAAAATATGGCTAGATATTCATTTGTGTTGTTTAAGCTAATTTTACTCATTATTTTACTACCTATATGGACTCAACACTTAGAAAAAATCCCAAGGCACTTTGAGTGTGCAAATCTCACCCATCTTTTATAATTTAAATAAGTATTCAACACACATTCATCTTGTGATTTGAATAAGGATTCAATGCATATTGTGATTTCAATAACATCATGTGACTTAAATAGAATACTTTGATTTCAATTAGGATTCAACACCTTCAAAAAACCCTGAGGCACTTTGAGTATGTAGAGCTCGAGGCTAGAGGCACTTTGAGTGTGCAGAGCTCAGCCATCTTGTCATTTCAATAAATATGTGATTTTTAATTCTGTGAAGGCTACGCACTCTACCGCCCTATGGTCTTGAACCCGTTACCTCTTTGAGGAAAGACATGCTCTTAACCATTAGGCCCACATGGTTATAATATTTGTAAAACTATGTGATGTGAAAACTTGGAGTGTAGAAATTGTCAACAATAAATTGACTATTTACTTCAATTGTGTTTTAATCATTAATTTATTTTACTTTATTGTTAAATTTATGTAATTTGATGGATTCAAATATTTACAAAATAGGAAAAGGCATTGCATCATGACTTCCAGATTAGTTAAACAGATATACATTTAAGAAAACATGTAATAAGCTTAATTAAGTTTTAATTTCATTATTATTATTATTATTAACTTCCCTAGATCCATGTTAACTCTGGATCTACCAAATAACTAGAGGGATAAAATGTATTTTCACTTTAAAATAATTTTACACGTCATGGGATTTGATCCCTCTATGTACTTGGGAGATACTCATTCAATGTAGAACTAGGGAGATAGAAAATACATATATAATGTTTCTTCTTAAATAAAAATACTATTCAAAAAACCATGGACTACCACAACTTGGACTCCAAAAACAGCTAATGGTAAATTGACTACTTGACCTATTTTATTTTAATTTTCAACTTTATGTTTTTATTTTATTTTCTAAATTTTATTTTATTTTAATATTTATTTTGATGATCCATATTAACTCAGGTTGTTTACACTAGATCCATTGTAACTGGGGATCTACTCAGGAATCAAATATTTTTTCACTCTAAAAGAGATTTTTATCTCAAGGGTTTCAATCCGTGTAGGTTGTAATATACGTGCTCAACAACTCTTCAAAGGAACACATACTATTGGCACATACATCCTTAATACTATATTAATCACCACATAATATGTTCCTCCACTAAATTTAATTTGAATTATATTTAGATTCAGTAGTTATCCCATCAATTTATATATAATCATCTCGTAACAAAGTTAACACACACAATTCTACTCATTCTTAGTTGCCACATGCAGATTATACCATTAGTCACATGTGTATTATAGCTCCTTGACCAATGTTTATAATTACCTACTATGCTCTTATCACCAAAGCTACACTTGGATTCAACATGCATAAGTATTTATTCATCCTCACAAATAAAGGTAACCGATACAATTATGCACATATGTTGAGAGATTCAACAACATAAAAATTAAGGAGTAAACATATGGTACATCCCATGCAGATGATTAAGACAAAATATATTGGGAACTATGTCACCTGGATAATCGAGCACTGCCACCAAACCTAGAAATTATTCTTCTAGTTCAACCCCAAGTCAAGTTTCTTTTGCCATTGATCCATTGCCTCCTGCTGATCTCTGCAATGAGTATTTAATACCCTCCTTCATGATATGGCTTACGTTAACAATGTCTTTATTTTATGGATATTTTTATCTATTTACGTAGGTTGTTCATAAAAAGGCTCGAGTTTGTCTCCCGCAAGACCTTTCCTCATAAAAGTTTGTCTTTATCTCCTGCAAGGATTTTACGTTTTTATTAAGTTAGCATCTTTCTCCAACTAAGTATATTAATGGGTATTTATCTCCAAATTCATTAAGCTTATCTAGATTTGGATGTAGAAGTCTTATCATGAAAGAATTATCCATTCCCATTAATCAATGGGATTTGGTAAGAATCTCATCTCTTGGTGTCTGGCTCTTCTAAGTGATTAAATTATTTTATTTAATAAAAAAGTATTTACTTTCATTGTTACATATTAGAACTAAATTTTCTTAGCTTAGGTCAATAGAGTGTTACATATAACAAAGGGGTGTTACATACTCCCCCCAATTAAATTTACACCATCCTCGATGTATTACTGCATCTTTCCATTTATTTCCGCGTTCACACGTAACTCTTTATGAAATTTAAAGTTCCCATGGTCTTGCTACCTTAATCAGGCTTTCTCATACACCGATCACAAAGGATTTCTATGATAAATATTCGTCTCTAGCTACCACATTTGTTTCAATTAATTTTATGAGAAATTTTCAGATGTAGAAACTTAATTTTTTTTGTTAAATGAGAAATTAAGGGTTAATGTTGCATGACATTTAGTTGTGAATCCTTAGTTCCATAATATTTAAATAATAGGAAGAGATACATGTTCCTCCAATGTAGTTGTCTTATTTACGAACACTTGCATCCTGTGATTCCCCTGCATTAGTCACAACATGTCAAACTAGCACATCTGACCAATAATCATATATAAAATATCATATCAGGTTCATACATTATATGTATACTAAGAATGAAAAAAAATATGGATACTTATCTGTAGTTCCCAACACCAATTCTTAGTTTCCACCTTTGTCTTGCTTTTTCACTCTAGATCGGTTAACACACCTTGCAATCTCCAATGCATGCTCTTCAGCAATGAGTACTTACACATAGCGGGTAGTGCACTCCTACAACTATATATGTCATATATCATCATGCACTATGTACATCCATACTCGTAGCATGTGTATTGCTTGTACATAGTACTACATGTATAACCTGTACACCATACCCATGTGCATTGCATCACCTATGCAACGCATACTTCGTTAACATGTTTTCAACCATGTTAGCCTTATCCAAAAAATTCCTTTTATTATTTATATTACCTTTAGGCAAGTCCACTCAACCATGTTTGGTTTGTCCATTAGAGAATAGGGAATTGATGGATCTCTTCCACTTCTCCAACTAGAGCATAACTATCTTTTTATGTTAATGTTTTAAATAATTCCACTTAGTTAATCCTTTTTATGTATCTCGTTGTTGGAAAAAAAATCAGCAAATGGTAACATAAATGCATAATACCACACTACAAAACCAATAGATTTGTTTTTTTGGATTGACATTGTCCCATAGACAAGGTTTTATTAATAACGAAATATGACCTCTGCTTAATCATAAGAAAACTATTTACTATAATCATTAGTCTAGTATGGACTTCAATGTTATATTTGATTCTCATAACAACCTTAACATTGTATTTATCCAAGAAAATAATTGTTTGGTACTCAAAAGTACTCCACATATAAACTGGTTATGCCATATGATTTCTTGTTTGCTCTGTTTAACACCACTTCTAACCCCTTGTTGGTCATGAATAATTCAATGTATATTCAAAAGCAATCGAACAATTACTATGTAAGTACATACAACTCCTATACAAGAGTCATGACTGAAGGTTATAATGTTTTCACATTCCACGGTAATATGTATATGAGGGTGTAAGCTTGAGTCGTTATCATGTAGATACTTCACCTTAACACTAGATCCTCACTTGGTAGAATGAAAATCATATTCTTGGAAACAAACTCAATTGTAAAATTCCTTAAATCAAATTGTTTATGCAATAACTTTTTATGTTCTCATATTCAAACTTAGACAACACTATCAATACAATCTCACAACTATACTTTTCTCATATTCCTTGCTTTCACATTGTACAATTCACAATTCCTAGATATAACTTTATTGAAATCAATTTCCTTTTGCAACAATCTCACTTACAAGTATCATATGACCACCAAATATGGTTAAAGCATCGAGTTGTTGTATTGCTCATTATTCTCTCTTTTCTAGAACCTTTTACATGTCACCGCTTTGGTGAAAGTATTTTATTACTAGCAAAAGGTCTTAGATGATCATAGGTTGGATGAATATGAAAACCTTTTGGTCTTATCAAGAATTTAATTATTAATTTCTAAAATCATGTTCTGAATATAGTGTATAATTTTTGTTATCCATTATGTTGCTCTGAATTTCTCTAATGCATAAAGCACCACCGTATCTAGTCGACAAGAAGTACATTTGTAACATCTTCAATCATTATGGAGATTGGAAATGTTCCTATTTGTGAGATATTACCAATGGAACCCTATTTATCTCAAGGGATATGTACATAAAGGTACACCTTAAGTTGCAAAGTTTCACACATTAGAATTTGAGTGAATTATTGGGAAGGTTCTCTTAAGCTTAATATTGTGTTTCTTCTACTAAGCAAGGATTTTGCTTCTATACCCCATTATGTATTTACACTAGGTGTACTTTTGGTGTGAGTCCCATTGACCTTCTTATTAGATTTATAATTTATTAATCCATAATGTCTTCTCCCACATGCATAAAGTGAGTTGCATTGCATTTGAGCATTTACATGTCAATTTTTACTATAATTTCATCTATTTTGGAATATAATTTGCACTTCTTATGTGCTTTAGTTATAATTATTTTGAAATTTTCTTTACTCAAAAGAAAATTGTAAATTACAAACTATGCCTATCAAATTGCATATTTAAGAATAACCTAATAATACTGAGTTCCATCCAGTGGTGTATATTTAAAGCATTTTACCAAGAAAGTAAATTAACCGCTCATATAGTGGAAAAACGACCTTCAAAAATTGATTTCATTACTAATCAACACAACATATTAAATCGATGGACAATTTTAAAAATACTTAAAGCCATATAAAGTTATACGCACATCTGTGTAACTTGGTTATATATAATTTGTACATTTGACACCTAACACCATTTTTTAAATAATTATATAGCGGTGCATCTACAACTAACATAAGGATGGAGACATGTATTTACAATTATGAATGTTTAACCTAGGCACATTGTGGTGTTTATAATACAACATGCAACTAAATAATCATGTACTTGGTCATGAATAACCTCTTAGTGTCAAACTAATTCGTTCTTATGACATTTTCACTTGTTGAAGCAACCAATTGGCCTAGTGCCTGCAATAAATTTTGGGATTGGTAAGATTTTTACCTTACCAAACAGACAAAAGTATAGGTTTTCAAGTATGTCGTCAATAAGTAACCATACCATGCATTAATTCTCTAATTCCATAAAACATTCCACATCAGGTGGATTACTTTAATGATAAAACATACCTGCGAATATGGCACGTGGAAGTGCCGAACTAAATACATCACGTCCTGCCATCTTACTTAGATTCAATGGAACATTTAGTTGGAATTGAGAAAACTAACCCTCCATCGGAAAAACTTAAGGATCCTTTGGTAAAAATATGGACGTCCGTCGATTTCAATACTTTTGAGCAAAGTAATTTTTAATCTAGTGATAGTTCAATTCACAGTTCAATTGACCATCACTTGACAATTCGATTCACCACCACTGTATGAGATTAAAATATCCATTTACATCTTAAACTCGTTTGCCCCAATTCTGTTAATAAACATAGTCGTAAAGATTATTTGTAATCAAGAATAATTCGGGATTATCAGAGCCATTATCATTAATAATTATATTTTATTAACATTAATTTTTTTACAATTTACTATATTTCAGAAATTTGTTGTTACTGATGGTGGCTTAGATTCTTCATGATCCACTTGTACTTCCAAAGGATATGAATCCAGCACTTGATAATTTGTACTGTATTCATATCTTTGATGATATATTGCCCATCTTGTTTGTTGTCAGATTACATTCTTATACTCGACAAATATTATATTTTCAATTCATGCCTGTTCTCTTGTAAATAAAAGCTTGTTAATGAAATGAAATACCAGAGGAAAGGAAGAAAGGGTCACATGTTAAAGGACAGATACTTCATTTGTCAAAATAGGCCTGACAATTTGTTTTTGCCTGTTTTCAATAGGCTTGACATATCATGGTAAAATTGATGATGTGTGGGCATTGGGTGTGACACTATACTACATGGTGTTAGGTTCTTATCCCTTCATTGGTGACTCCTTGCAAGGCACATATGACAAGGTAAATGAATCTCTGCTGCTTTTCACTTTTCAAATAGGCCGGATGGAGGGAAATACTTATTTTGTTGTTACTGATGGTGGCTTAGATTGTTCATGATCCACTTGTACTTCCAAAGGATATGAATCCAGCACTTGCAAACTTACTCGAAGGACTTCTTTGCAAGGGTAAGTGACTTTTCTCAATTGAATGTTTTACAGAGCATATTTTAATTTTAAGAGTTGCATTGCTGCAAATTTTGAAATTCACCATAATAATCAAGCTACCACTATTGGATTTCACAGATCCAAAGAGAAGGATGAACTTAGAGGCTGTTGCAAGGCATCCGTGGGTTATGAAGGATTCACGTCAACTGTGCAGGTTTTGGGGAAATGTGAACAGGGTAGCTCGAGACATCATTCTGATCATCATGAGCAAAATGTAGCTTCCTCTGAAGCATTGTCAGAATCAGTTTAACATGGATGGTTATGGTTTTTATTATTACATATTTCATGGATGCTTAGCCATGGAAGAGATGCTGTGGTTCTTCAAAAGAGCGGGTTCCTTTGCTCATTGTATTTATATTGAGTTGCTCTATGATGCTTGTACATTGTATCTTCCTGTATGACTTTAGATATTCAGCGGCATGCTTTAGTTGGACTTCCTTCTAATGCAATTGGGACCTCAAAGGAATATTATTTGACAGTTCTAACCATGCAAATAATAATCAAGAATCACATGATATGGTGGCTAATGTTCAAACTTCAAACTTTCAAAGCACTTCACTGTCAAGAGCTCTGGGGGAATTCTTCAAGATATTATGTGTTGGTAAGGTTGCAGCAAGCAATTTCAGTGTCTTTGTTATAGAATATGTGCTGGTAAGATGTAGCAATCAAGTTCATCATACTGGGAAGTCCCTGGTGTAATTCACAATAAAATAATATTGCAATTTGTGCATCCTCATTGTAATGGGATGTGAGGCAGAGGGTTTTAAGCACCTTGTGCATGTAATAACTCTATTTATGATAGCTTGTTTTTTTACGGCTTTGTGCAACCTGTTTTCAAGCTAGGTTGGTTGCCACTCCAAATATTTGCAGAGATCTTGGCCATTTCAAATTGATCTAGAATTGGTCAAGTTAGTTTTCTTGTAGTGGAATATTATAGAGACCTTTTCTTTTATGGTTGTGGTACACAATTTGCCGAGTGTAACAATAGAAAAGCAAGCTAATTGTGTGGCCAGGTTTTTGATGGTAGTGTTGGAACTGTCCCTGAATAAAATGGTTATATGGGGCTTCATATTAAGATTGTGATTTTTATTCTTATCTATTGATGATGCATCTGTATATTCACAAACGAAACCCAATAGATTCATTGCTGATTTCTTGGAGCTGAGGGTTTCTATAACAAGATGATTGGTACCAGAAAGCCACCAAAGATGCGAGTTTGAATGGAGGATTTTGGGAAATCTCTAAACTGATTTTGTCTACTCATTTGCTACATGGCTGAGTTTGATTAGATTTTGAGTCGTTGCTTATACCAATCCATTGAACTGATAAGAAGGCATTAGAGTGTTGGTATTAAATGGCTCATTGAACTGTGGAACCTTGATTGCGGATTGAGTTCAATTCCTTTTATATTGGCCTCTATTATTTAGTTGTTGTGCAAGAAGCACTGGTAAGGAATCAGTGCTTTAATTTATGCAGTGATGTATAAATAGCCATTTCATGTTTTTGCTTGAAATTGCAATATCCATCTTTGTCTGAGCTTCTAATTTTAAGCTTTTGCAAGTGGGGTTAAAGTTCAACAGTGAAGATGGTTGTATGTTAAGGTAACCACTAAAGTTAAATTTCTTGAGCCATGAATAAGCAATTGGAGCCATGTCTAAATCCCTGGGTGATTTTGACAGAAAAGTACACACTGTCACGACAGCTTAACCAAATGAAAGTCCTCGTGTTCAGTTGTTTGCCCCTCAAGGGCCACTTTAATTGTTCAAGTGGGCTGCTTCTTGTGTCTGATTCATAGGAATTGTAATGTTTCCATCTGAGCTTTAGAAGGAAGCGATTTCAAAGAAAAATTGCAATTATTCTAGAACATGGAACTCAAATAGTGAAGATTGCAGCCGAAGAGAGTTGAATGGGGAGACGCTAGAAATTTCGGGTATTGTACCAACTTGAAATGGTAACTCATAAGTCAAAACTGAAATCTATATTACAATTTTTGTGTTCATTATGTATTCAACACCAACTATTTTTCAATTTTTAATTACACAATTTTTTTCATGTTTAACTTGCAACTAGATTGAGATGTTATGCTGTGCAAGGAAAGGAGACTTGGCATAAATGGCAGTTGCCTGTAATATTAGTTTTGAATGTGCTAGATTGTTGACATTGAAAATAATATTTCTTACACTTGGTGTGCATTTCGTCGTGATAATGTCCATCGATATTTTGTTCTAGTTTTTTGGTGGCTTGTAAGTTCAATGCATTATATCTTTATTTGTGATTTTTTTCGAAATTTCCATTTTATCATTAAATTCTTTCTATTCATTTGTTGAGGATTTGGTAAATTAATATCTAACATTAAGAAAAATAAGATTCACAAATCATTTTTGTGAGTAGCTGGAAAGGCATGACGCCTTTGAAAGTTGCAAGAGTAGGCACGTAGGCACAAGAAGAATATTTAGAGCTGATGTTTGAGACATTTTTGAAGCACGAAGACAGATAATGAATTTGGCATGCTTGCAACATTTAAAGTTGACAAGTTTGGGGATTCTTTCCAATTCTTTGGATTAGAATTCCGACAACCATTTTCTAAGAATTTTCTATCCCCCGGCATGTTCTTGTTTAGTCCATAATTTATGTTTTAATTTCCTAAATATACAATGAAATATAAAACAAATAAGTAAGCCAAATCCCCTTCAATCAATGTTCTAAAAAGGTGTGAGCATTGTGAGTCATCTGCCATGCTCCAGTGTTTATGTTATTGAAGAAACATAGAATGACTAAATGTTGAACCAATTGTTTCAGTTACTAAGCTTTTCTATCCGTTGAAATTCCTGCAGTTACAGTCTTTTGACACAGAGGCTTCCCTTCTGTACGGACTTGATCAAAGGCACTCTCCTTGGATGTGACATGCTTGAGATTAAAATCTTGAATTGAGTCAACTTCTGCCTTGCTTAACATGACAAAGATTTCCACCCCCAAAGCTATGATATTTTTGTCCCTTTTCTTCACGAAGTGTTTGCTTGTTGTGAACACAACCTCTACATGCAGATTGCTCTCTGTAGTTTGGTTAACAAAAAACAATTTTCTACTTAGACCAAGAATGTAAAAGAGTGTTTTTGAACATAAACTTTACCAGTTAGATGTAGTGTTAAAGACCACCACAATAAATGTCAAAGCAATTTGTAGTGGTAATTAAATATCTCTTGCTTGAGTTAATAGACGTTAGATGTAGTGTTAAAGACCACCACAATAAATGTCAAAGCAATTTGTAGTGGTAATTAAATATCTCTTGCTTGAGTTAATAGACGTTAGATGTAGTGTTAAAGACCACCACAATAAATGTCAAAGCAATTTGTAGTGGTAATTAAATATCTCTTGCTTGCGTTAATAGAGAACGATTTTCATGGGCGCATTTTTAAAGAACATATCATTAGATTAGTGTTAATGCATTTAAAAGATCGTATTACAATTATGTTTCAATTTCGTTTATGTTTTCTCTTTTTTCTGTTTCAATTTCCAGTTTTTAAAGTTGAAATGAGCTCTAATCTACACTGCTATGTATTGATAAACACGATAAGACCTTTATCTCTGACAAAGCTTTTTCTAAATTAATAGATTGCTAACATTTGTTATCTATAATTTTCACAACAAAATCTGTGAGCATTCAAGTTGTCTGTAAATTTTAGATATCAGCGAGAAGAAGCAAGAATTGAAGCTTTGGTAAATCTCAAGACTTCCAAATATGAAGCTGCAACCAAAAATCTTAAGGTATAAGGAGTGTGCCTATAAAAATTGGTGCCCATTTAGGAATATTTCTATAATTCTAGTCGTTTACAACATTTAGAAAAAGTGAATAGACATGTTGATATTTAGGTCATTGACCTAATGCACACACTATATAGATAATAGATTTCCGCACTTTATGACTTACGGCGTTTCCTTTGCAACATCTGGTGCAAATGCTAGTTTTTAATCTAATGATAGTTCAATTCACAGTTCAATTGACCATCAGTTGACAATTCGATTCACCATCACTGTATGAGATTAAAATATCCATTTATATGAGAGGAAGACCCAAACACCTAAGGGGTAAGGTATATTACTCTGAACCTCATTGCCCGTACCTGTACTTAATTCATACACTGAAGCGACTTCGACACATAATCCGCGGATATGTTTCCTGGCAATTCCATGAACTTAAGCCATGCCATATCGCATGACTTGTTACTATTATAGCAATGTTTTAATCACCGTAGTTAGCTGGACTTGGATATTCTGCTCAATTATCACCTCTTTTGGTGTACTTTCCTTGTATTAATTAACAAGTTTAAAGACGCATGAGAGAAGCTCTGACTTCTTCATGGAGACACCGTTGACATACGTTTATTTACTTGGCTTCTTCACACCATTAACATTTGAACGCCTTGCAGATGTGTCCCATTTAAAAATATATATATAGATGGGATAAGCGTTAACTAGAAAAGAGGAAGTGTTATTCATGTGCTGGTGAGGATAAGGTTATCCCATTGAATGCAATCTAGATGATTTCGTAGCAATGAGCTGCTTCGAAAATAGGTAGGGTTATTAGTTTAAATTTGATAACCCTTCAGATCTGTAGATGAGGAAAGTAGCAATTTTCATTACGGATTTGTAGAAGGAAACAACAGTCCTACATTGGTTTTCATCTTCAATTCCCAATAGGAATATGTGGTTATTCTTTCAATCGATTGGGCTTTCCTTACCTCATGATGGTCGTGCCGTAGTGTGACTTGAACAAGAGATAAATATTGGGTAAACACTATCCAATTTTTTTTTAAAATATGAGGGTGATCATTATCCAAAAAATTTCTTTTATCGAACCTTTCCAACTCAACAAAGTCGAAAAAACCAAACTTCAAAGGAAATAGTAGTTGTCATACTGTCATGAACCTAATCCTTATGAAGCTCATTAATGAAATGAATCACTGCTATGGCTTACCATGATATGATGACGTAGAGAGAAAGAGAAAAAAAATTACTTCATCATTGTGAAATTGCAGCGAGCCTTTCTGCTTCGGAGATTAAAAATATAACTAATCATAAAGTTGGGCAGTCCATTTCCCTCAAAATGAACAGGAAAGTTGACACCGGTTTGTCCAAATTCACGTGCAACGACAAGGGCATTTATTATAATATAGGTTTATAAGATGACCTTGTCTCCTTGTAATTCTGCATCTACTCTCGTTTAAAGTAGGAATGAGACATTTAGTTTTTTATTGTTTTCTGTCATGGTGTAGTCAGATTATTCGATGCAAAATGCTCGATGCCAGTGTCCCATTGTATGGATTTTTCACAATTATTATCCATAGAAAATGTTATAATAAGTTGTAACAAATTTGTGAAAAATACCTAGCCCGCTTCGAAGTCTGATTCAATGAAGAGGTATCTTACATTATTTCCACTACAGACCCCACTTTAGTTTGACTTTAGCAACATAAACTACATTGAGTACTTTTAACGCATTTAGACAAAAATCCCCCTCTTTTAGGTATTGGTTATTCCCACTCTCTTGAGTACATATTGACTGTATTTCCCAAAATGGTCATATTGATGCCATATGTTTCACCGTTCAAATAAAGATTAATTCACATAATTTACTTTACCTCATGTTTCTTATCCCTAGAATGGGCTTTCATGACCCCGACTTCACGTTATTTGTGCAATGCAACAACTTGATATGAAACGATCAGATGTAAACAATGTTGTATTCACAATGTGTAGGTTTATTTTATTTTTTTATAAATATAGTTTCAGTCTATTCTTAAAATAAAAAAAACTTCTACATTTCTACTTAGAAGCATATTTACTTTGTTGGTCATTTTAAACGTCCCATAAGATTTCCTTAGTAATATCATGCTATGGCATGTCTGAGTCAATAACATTTGATTTCCAAGTTATGGAGATTTTATTATGAGTGTTCCATATAATTTCAAACCAAATTTGAGAATTCAATAAATGATTTATGTGTTATGGTCATTTTGTTTTTTCTTTTCTTATGATAGATATGTATTCTTAATGAAACGTTTATTAGTGAAGGGTTAATTTGTTATCAAAACATCAATTTTGGAAGGGAAGAATTTTAAACATAACATTTCTCGAAGGGTAGCATAAAGATCTAAAATTTCTAAAATAATTGTATGATGGGTAAAGAAGAATCCAAATTCCAACCCACGTAACCAACACCCTAAGCATAACACAAAGTGAAGAGCACAGAGTGAACAATTCTACTTATGTCATTAAAATGTTTCTTTAATGCAATTCAACATAAGTAGACATTACCCAATAATGTTCATCCCCTAGCTCAAATAGGTCTTCAATTCACAAAAATTATTGTTCCCCAACCCCTTGTATCTTTATAGAAAATTAATTTCCTTGAAAGAGATAGCTTAAATTATAAAAACAATCCTCTAGATTACAACATTCCCGTACGATCTCTTTAAGTAAAATAATAAAATAGCATTTAATTAACATTGCCAAAGAAATACTTGTGAAACTAATACTTGGAAGTTTCACAAGTGTGTCCACCCAACTTAGAATTGTTTAGCTCATTTCATCCCAAGGTGAGAATTTCTTTCCCAGTATCAACACCTCTCATGTTGATCTTTTTATTAAGTATTTAATACTTGTCTTTCATGATAAATTTTCCTTTTATGAGTGTCCACTTTTTGTGGACTTTTTGTCCACCTTCCTAGGTTTTTCAATAAAACCCGCTTTTCTCTCCCACAATGCTTTTATGTTTTTTTGTCCAAAATTAGCGTCTTTCTCCAACTAAAAAAACTTAATAAATAGTTCTATCCCATCAATTAATTTTATGTAAAACATTATCTATAATTTTTATCATAAAGAAATTTTCCCATCTCATTTACATATGACATTATATTCTTTTGTTTTTGACGATTCTATTAATACATACACTCTATTATTTATTAACAATTATTCATTTACATCATTGGGTACAATCTTTTTCATGGATTTTCCACCCATATAAACCAAACAAGGTTACACTAACTAAAAGCATATTACAATCATACAAAAGAATTTGAAATTCTTTTCGCTGTTTGATTGGTCGAATTCGGATTCTTGGGGTTTACGTATGCAATGTCTTCAGACTAGGACTCTGGTGTTAGATTTAACTTATGAGTTTTCCTAATTACTTTAAACCCTAACCAAGATCTACTCCTTTGTAAGAAATTGAAAATAATGCACAGCGGAACTTACATGAGTTGTTGGCTCTTGAATCCTTCCAAGAGCTTGCAATCCTTTTCTCTGTCTATCCTTGATAGAGTATCAAGTCTTCAATGGAGCAGAATATTTTCTGAGTGATTGCAAGCCTTGGAGACTGAGCCCTTTTATAGCAGTCCCAATCCTATGGCAGCCGAAATTTGGCTGTCAATTGACAGCTAAATTTCAGCCCCAATCCTAGGGCAGCTGAAATTTGGCTGTCAATTGACAACTAAATTTCAGCCCCAATCCTAGGGCAGCCGAAA
>APFE031614865.1:49323-62903 GCA_000404065.3 Pinus taeda | reverse complement strand
CAATCCAGAGTGCTAGAACAACACTATTAAAATAGAGTCTTGAAATGCACTAAAATTGTAACAGGTTCATAAAAACACAGCAATAGTAAAGTTAAATAAGCGTACGCAGACGCAAGTTTTTATAGGCATCTAAAAGATAGCCTAATGCGTATAGCTAAAACTGGAAAATAATTGATTGTCATGCGTAATAAAGGTTTCATTAACACGTCATAAGCCTGCGTGGATAGCTGAAGGTGCTGGTCGTTATGGGCATTGAATCCAGAGTTGGATTATGTCTCCCACAACCTGCGTAATCACGGACAAGTCACCGTTTGAACTGTCATGACCCAACAGCTTACGCATCACCGTTATGCTGCCTTTGTTGACCATAACTTGCCCCCTTTTGACCGAGGTGCAGATGACGTGGATGGTTGAACCAATAGCACAGGAACCTCGAGCACCTTGATTCCTAAGTGCCCATGTGGCTCATTTGGAAAAATGGCACATGGAACCTTGAGATTAACAAAAAGGCTGCGGAATCAGCAGATGGTTGTGGAATCAGTAGATGGCTGCGGAATCGGCAGAGAGCTGCGGAATGCCTGTAAATATGTCAAAATCTAAACAAAACAGTCACACATTAGCAAAGCTCACTTGATCATGCTTAATGACATCTAATGTAATGATCTGGTTGGTTTTACATTGAAAAGGAGGCAAAAGAGAGAGGTAAGTGATGAAAAATAGTAGGTAATAATGGATGGTGAGGTGTAAGTTAGAGGCTCTACAATGCTCTCCTCTTGCACCTAGTGTGATCTGGAGGATCAGAAAAAAAGAATTATTAGTCCAATAATTTCTTGAGTATGCTCTCTTATTGCACCTAGTGTGATTTGGAAGATCAGAAAAAGGATTATTAGCCCAATTAAAATAAGGAAAAAAAAATAACATTCATAGATATAGAGATTCTAGGTGAATGTTTATAGCTAGGGGAAAAAGTTTGATTTTTACAACTCCAACTACTTCAAGGAATAGACAAGATACATCTCCATCCTAGACTCATACTCCTAGCCTTAGGATTCCTGGAATTCCAGGGGCAACAACTAAATTATAAGATTCTCCCACTCCATCTACTAAATCTGACCTAGGAGAAGAACCCTTCTTCACCTCCATAGGGGA
This sequence comes from Pinus taeda, assembly GCA_000404065.3. Lineage (NCBI taxonomy): Eukaryota > Viridiplantae > Streptophyta > Pinopsida > Pinales > Pinaceae > Pinus > Pinus taeda. Next base: position 61,754 of record APFE031614865.1, on the reverse strand, counting down.
AACTATTGCAGTGGAAGAAGTAGAATTACCTAGAGAATAAGAGGAGGTAGGAAATCTCTCTCATCAGCCATTAGTAGAAGAGACAGAAGATTCTAAGGAAACTATCATGGCAGAAGAAGAGCAAAGATAGAGAATTTTCACTATTTGGAGTAAGGGATAGAGGCAGAGGTAGAGGTAGAGGCAGAGGTAGAGGAAATAATGGAGGTGATAGAGGTAACAATAGAGGAGGTAGAGGTAACAATGGACGAAATAGGGAAGGATATAACTCATTTGGATTCCCTATATTAGATGAGGAAACCCATAAAACAATGTAAAACATTTCACCATCTGTCCTCCCAAACTTTTATGGATTGTGAAGTGAGGATCCTGAAACATTTCTATTTGAGTTTTAAGTCTTATGCCGAATCTATGACTATCTAGAAGACTCAAAAACTCATTTTGTTCCCTTCAACATTGAAAGGGGCTACTCTGAAATGCTGTATGGGATTAGTCACTCAATCTATTAGGACTTGGAATGATATGAGACAAGCATTTTTGGATAGATACCTAGATTATTGTATGCTTACCAATTATAAGGATGAGGTATTCAAAATGATGCAAAAAGAAGATGAGAACTTAGAAGATTTTCTTGAGAGGTTTCAATACAACTTAAAGTGAGTAAAAATGAACAATTTAGATGAGGAAACCTTTAAATCCCTTTTATTGAAAGCCATTAGAGATGAATGGATAGATATTTTAAACATGATAGGGAAGGGAGACATGTCTCAACTTCCACTAAGTGACATAGCAGAAATATGTGTCCATATCTCAAGGGAAAAATATAAAACTAGAAAAGGGCCTAGAGATCCTTCTCTTACTAGAGAAAAAAAATCTACAACTAGGACAGTAAGTAGGGCAGAAATTGGAAATATGCTTGATGAGTTCAAAACTAACATTCTAGGGAGCCTTAGTGAACAGCTAGACATCCTCAAAATTCAAAACGAGCAGAAAACAGAAGTTGATGCCTTAACCATCTTTTGCCCAAAATGTAGAAAGAAACATGCTCTAAGAGAATGTCCCTTAGATTCAATAGTTGTAGAAACATGTATGATTTGCTCGGAAAATCATGAGACCAAGGATTGTCCTTGAATCCTAGGTCTTAAAGCTATCTTTCAAGAGGACCCAAACTCTATAGAATCTCTTTGTTTTGTTTCAAGAAGACCTTGGCAAGGGCAACAAAATCAAGGATTTAACAATCCAATGAATTTTCATCCCCCACCAAATTGGAATTCTTGGCAACAACCTTGGCCTCAACCTCAGAATCAGTATCAATCTCAATCATGGGCACAAGGGGTAAAAAATCCTTATGGGAGATTTGCTTAGTATTATCAATTTCTTCCATCTTATCAGGGCTATCCTCCCCCACAAAACCAACAACAAAATCCACAACTTCCAAATCAAAGCCCTCAACTTGCATTACCATTTCCACAACAACAACCTCCTGAACAAAATCAAAATCCTCAAATTTTACTTCCATTTCAACATAAGCGAAATCAACTACCATCCTAACCATTATCAAATCCCAACAACAAGAACCCTAAGAATGCTTACATGGTAGAAGGACAACCATTTCCTACTTACATGATTATTCCTCTAGATCTTAATGATTCTCAACTTAGATTTGATAGGATTTTAGAAAAGGAAAAACCTTCTATAGATATTCAAGAGCAAGACGCTTCTGAGGAGGATTCTCTGAAAGTCAATAAAAGTTTTGAAGAAGCATCCCTTCAAAACCCAACCATTCAAAAGAAAAACAAAAAGAGTCAACCCACACAACTCCTATATTTGAGCAACCTGTATCTACATCCACACCTCCTTTTCCTGAGAGATTACAAATTAACAGGGGGGTGGAAAAACAAATCTTGTTGCCTGACTATGATTTCCTAGATGAATTAAAGAATGTCTGTATCAAGATTCCTTGCTACAAGCCATTAGGGCAATTCCTATTCTAGAAAAAACAATAAAGAAGTTGAGTATCAAAAGACCAGGTAGGAAACAAAGAGACACAAAAAGGTAGGAAAAATAGCAGCTATCATGAGGGGAAAGATTACCATGCAGAAGTATGTGGACCTAGGTAGTCCAATTGTCAACACACCCATAAATGGAATAGAAATTCCAAATACATTGATTGACTTAGGGGCTACTATAAACATTATGAGTAGATAGACTATGGAACAGCTTAAACTTCCTAATTTTCTTTTCACAGCTACCTTACTGCAACTTGCAGATAGACCAATAATCAAACCAAATGGTGTACTAGAAGATATTTCGGTCTCCTTGGATTCTTGGGAATACCCAGTTGATTTCATGATTTTGACTCCCAAGAACAATCTAGGATGACACCAACTCATCTTAGCAAGACCTTGGATAGCCACAACTGATGTGTTTATTAGTTTTAGATCTGGTGACATGTACATTTCTGATGGTAGTTCAACAAAGAAATTTACTTTGTATCCTCCAGTAAAAGCAATTACAGAAGTAGTAGACAATGAATGTGTCAATGATGAAGATGATATACAACCTGTCTTTACTCTCTCTGAAGTTAGTGAGGATAGTCAAATCCTGAACACATTAGAAAATTTTGAAACATCTTCAGAATATGATCACACACAATTTCAGTTAGATTTTGATATCGAATACTTGTCATCAAGGCAAATGTCTCTCTACTCTATGGAAAAGTTTGGCAGTTCTGCAGTTGAAATTTTTCCAGGTAAAACATTTAATATCAACAAAAACTTGGAAAAGTTACAACAAGAAGAGCTAACCAAAATCTTACAAAAACATTCTGCTACATTTGCATGGGATTATACTGATATGAAGGTATTGACCCTAAGACTTGCATCCATCATTTCTATTTTGAGGAGAACAATAGACTAATCAGAATACCTCAAAGAAGGATGAATCCAAATCTTAGGGAGATTATGAAAGAAGAGCTCCAAAATTACTCAATGTGAACTTCATTTACCCAATCTCAGATAGCCAATGGGTTTCTCCCTTGGTGATAGTGCCCAAAAAGAATGGTAAATGAAGGTTGTGCATTGATTATAAGGAATTGAATAAAGGAACCTTGAAGGATCACTTTCCTTTGCCCTTTATAGATCAAGTATTAGATACATTAACAGGCAAAAAGTACTTTTCATTTTTGGATGGTTTTAGTGGTTATAATCAAATTCAGGTAGCACCTGAAGATCAAGATAAAACCACATTTACTTGTCCATGAAGAACTTTTTCCTACCGAGTGCTTCCTTCTGGATTATGTAATGCACTTGCAAAATTCCAAAGAGCAGTACTAGGAATTTTTTCTGATCTAATCCATGATTGTGTAGAGATATATATGGATGATTTTACAGTGTATGGTAATACATTTGAAGAAGCCTTGGAAAATTTGGAAAAAGTCCTTAAAAGATGTAAAGAAGCAAACCTTTCATTAAGCCATGAAAAATGCTTTATGATGTTTACTGAAGGTATTATTTTGGGTGATCATATTTCAAGGAATGGGATTAAAGTAGACAAATACAAAGTTGAAGTCATCTCCAAGTTACCTATTCCAAATTGTCAAAAAGATGTTAGAAATTTTCTAGGATTTACTGGATATTATAGAAGATTTATTGAAAAATTTACCAAAATAGCATCTCCACTCTTCAAAATGCTTACAAAAGATTGTGAATTCAAGTGGAGTCTTGATTGCCAATCAAGATTTGAAGCCTTGAAAACAAGAATATCTGAAGCACCTATCTTAAGAGGATCAAATTGCAAACTTCTTTTCCATATTTCTACAGATGCTTCAGATACAGCTCTAGGAGATGTACTGGGACAAAAAGACTTGGTTCCTTATGCCATTTACTATACCAGTAAAAATTTGATCCCACTTAGTTAAATTATACTGTGACTGAAAAAGAGTTTTTAGCTGTTGTTCATGTAATTAATAAGTTCAGACATTATATAACAGGCTATGAAACTTTTATTCATACTAATCATTTTGCAATTATATATTTGATGAAAAAACCTATTACTAATGGTAGAGTTACAAGATGGCTCCTACTTTTACAGGAATTGAATATTACTGTGTTAGATAGACCTAGGAAACAAAACACAGTTGTTGATTTCTTGTCTAGGATTCAGAATATCAAAGAAGACTCTCATGTAGAGGATAAGTTTCCTAATGAATACTTATTTGCAGTAACTACTAAAACTCCTTGGTTTGTAGATATGGCTAACTATTTGGTTACGGGGAAACTACCTCCACATTTATTTCCTAGTGAAAGAAGAAAGATTATTCAGGATAGTTCAAGGTATTCATGGATTTCTAATGAATTGTATAAAAGAAGGCCAGAATTTGTGATAAGAAGATGTGTCAGTGAAGATGAAATGCCTGATATTCTCAAAGCATGTCATGACGAACTCTGCGGTGGACACTTTGCTGACAAGAGGATAGCTTATAAAATCCTTTCTTTAAGATATTATTGGTTGTCCCTCTTCAAAGATACAAAACAATATGTCAAAAGGTGTGACAGTTTCCAAAGGGTAGGGAAACCTACCCCCTCAAATGAGATGCCATTACAACCTCAGGTACTTATTGAACCCTTTGAAAAATGGGATTTATAATTTATTGGACCTATTAATCCTCCATCCAAGTAGAAAAAGTATATATTGGCATGTACTGATTATGTCACTAAATGGGTAGAAGCCAAAACATTATTTTCTGCTACTGAAAATATAGTAGTTAATTTTATTTATGAGGATATTTTTACTCGCTTTGGTGTTCCAAGGGAAATTGTGACAGATCAAGGAAGTCAATTCACATCCAGAATGATGGAGAAGCTTATGGAAGAGTACAAGGTCAAGCATAGGAAATCCACTCCTTATCATTTGCAAGCAAATGGTCAAGTGGAGTCCACAAATAAAGTAATTGAAGGAATCGTTATGAAGGTTGTGCATCTACATAGAGGATATTGGGCAGAAAGGCTTCCTGAAGCCTTGTGGGCCTACTGAACTACATGGAGGAACACACGGGACACACTCCCTATAAACTTTTTTATGGGAAGGAAGTTATGCTCCCCATGGAGTTCCAAGTTAAAACCTTCAAGACGGCAGTTTGGTTGGGAATGGATCTATCAGAAGCTCAAAAGTGTAGACTGGAGCAATTTAATGAACTAGATGAGATCAGACAAGAAGCAATTCAAAGAATTGATCTAGTTCATCAGCAGATAGCTAAGTGGCATGGAAAAAACATCAAGGACAAAAAGTTTCAAGAACAAGATTGGGCATTGCCGTTTGATTCAAGTTCAAATATTTTCAAGGTAAACTTCAGACTCATTGGCTTGGGCCATATGATATTGAAAACTTTTTTAGCAATGGAGCATTAAGAATCAAAACAACTGATGAGCATCAAAGTCCTCTCCTTATGAATGGTCATAGATTGAAGATCTATCATAAGCCACTCTCAAAGGATGATTTTATCAAAATCTTTCAAGATAAATCTACAATGAGGCTGGCGAAGAAGAATCATTCTTCTCCACCAGCCTAGTCTTTGTTTTTTTTCATCATCATCTAAAAATAAAAAAATAAAAAATAAAAGATAAATAAATAAATAAATAAAAAATAATATATAAGCCTGAAATCTAATCACTGATTGGAAGTCTTATACAGAAAATACAGGGTGTGAATTAGAAGATTCTGATGCCCTATATTTCCAAAAAAAAAAAAATCTTTCATTTCACTTAGTTTGTTTCATTCCATTTCATTCCATCTCGCCACCACAATCCATCAATAAAATTTATTTCAGTTTCTCTCCATATTCACCTTCCCATGTATCATCCATACAGTCATTTTCATCTCCATTCATTCACCAAGTCATATGTTATTCACAATATCATTTTCTGCAGCTGAATTCTAGTTCCGCTGCTGAATTTTGATTCCACAGCTGATTGTTGATTTTGCAGCTAATCCTATTATTCTGCAGTGACAGTGAAGTGATTAGCCAAATAACAATAAAAGAAATATGCAGGTATGGAAGGAGAAGATGTTTGAATACATCAACACCTGAAAAGCACCTACAGAACCAATTAAAAGTTAACAAAACGAAAAAGGTATGATTCCAAGGTATGGACAAAACCATTTTCAAATAGCATTTCAAACACATAATTTGTATAGTTTGTAAATCACGGCTCCATAATGTGTAATGGTTTGACTTGATGGCTGCCTTAAGTCCACCATATCCTCTGCATTAATCCTCATGGTCTCATAATCTGTTTCCGAGTTTAACTCGTACTTAGTTGTACATCCTCATTACATGTGTTAAAACAGCTAATCATGCAAATGTGAGCTGATTGAGTACGGCTCTCTTCCATTGACGTTCTACTCCTCAACCTTTTTATGAACCCACTAACGTTCCACTCCGCAGTCTTTTATGAAATAAAACTTCGTTCAGTCTCACAAATTTTCATGAGTGACACTCTGCCTCCACGCTTTCGCACCAGGTTTTACAATCCTCAGTTAATTGTTTGTTTACACAGACTTCCACTCTGTAAACCCTCTTCCATTTCATGCTCTGTACTCTTCCTATTTTGTAACCATCGATTTTCTCCACAGATCTCTTCTATTTTCCGCTCACATAACTATTCTGCTATCGTAAAACTGTCATTTACAGAGGTGTCTTCACAGTAAGAAGGAAGAATGGGTCTTATAGTGAGAACAAAGCTCGAAAGAGTTAAATTCATGGAAGGATACCCATAACTTAAGAGCACATTGAAGAAGGAAAGATGGTTACAGTTCATTAAGAAGTTCAAGTGTCATAATAGGGAGGTTACACAGACGTTTGCAAGATCTTTCAATGGTGTAGAAATTGAAATTGTGGACATCAAATTTCCAGTGACAGAATCATCAATTGCAGCAGCTTTCACAAGAAGGGGAGAGATGGTTTAAGAACAAGGATTTCGATGAAAAAGTCTGGAGGGTCATTCTTCATAATCTACGTATGGATATATTAATCTTTAAACGAGGAATTCTTGTTTCAACCTTAAAAGATAAGTGGACTAGTCTGTTGTTGATCATTTAGAAATTCATTATATGCGAGGGCAGGTATGGGTCCATGTACATGTATCATCTCAGATTATTAATGAATTTCTTGGAGAAAGAAACTATCAACCTTCCTTATTTCTTGTTGAATAGTTTGAGAAAAATGTCTACTACTATGCAAAAGAATATAGATGTTGTGGAACCTCATCTCTACCATCATGGCCTTATTAAGATCTTGGTTGAAAATCATTTGAAAGAGATGGAAGATACATGCGAAAAATTCGTAGTTAGGAACTTCTTCCAAGACCCTCTTGAAGTGCTTGAGGGGAGTTCAACAAAGAAAAGTAGGAGGAATAGAAAAACTTTAACAATCCAAGATATTCCTACTAGTGTGACTAAGGAAAACAGTGAAGAAGAATTGCCTTTTGAAACATTGACTGAAATTAGGAACCAAGTAAAATAGAAAGGAAAGAGGAAAATTGAAGACATTTACCAGACTCCTGAGCCTTCTTCGTAGGAGGAGCAAGATCTTTTTGAAAGATTAGTTTATCTTAAATAATAATCAACTAAAGCAAAACAAGAAGGAAAGGGGAAACAAATCATAGAAAAGAGAGACATAAGCTCAAAAGGTTTAAGAAGAAGCTCAAGATTAAAGGGCAAGTTGAAGAAAACACAAATCAAAGGAGCTCAATTCATAGACCTAGGAGGTGAAACTCCAGATCAGTCACCAGAAAACACTCCACTTGATCGAAGTCCACAGTATTCTCCTTCTCCTCAATTAGATTTTGAAACTAGCCCAAGGAAGACAACTCCAGAAATTGATCAAACTCAACAGAAAATGTATGATTTCATTGAATCATTAGAAAAACAGAGAAAAAAACTTCATCTAATCAACGAGATACAACTCAACAAACTTTGATTCAGTCATTGATGCAAGAAATATATGTGCTAGAAGTCCTAAATAGACATATCCAAAAGGAGAATGAAACATTAAAATAGAAAAAAAAATTGGATAAAATTATCCATGACAATACCATGCTACATTTAGGATTATGGCATAAGAAAAATAGAAAACTGAAAAAGAAGAATAGGAGGTTGAGTAGAGCCCTCATCAATCTCAAGTAGAGATGTCTTATGATGAAGCCTAGAATGACAGTGACAACAAGAAAGAAGAAGAAGAGGTTGGATGTCTTAGCAGAAGTTTCAGAGAAGATGAATTGAAGGAAGAATAGTTACAATTTTGGTTGTATGAGGACATGCAACATCTTCACAGTGGGGGTATGTTGAGCCCCAAAACTACCTCTCTTCCAAGAATTTTCTTAAACGCTTTCTCTTCTATTTTCCCATGTCAGTGCATCCTAAGCTATCAAAAGTTGTCACATGTTGATTTCAGGAGTGTATTTGAGTGATTTTCAAATTGTATCATTGTGTGTGCTATTTGATCTAGGTTTTGTTTATCAGCTACAGAAAGTAGCCACTTTCTGCAGCTAACTAGCAATTCCGTAGTCATTTTCATTGTTCTACTGGTTACAGGTGTCAGTAGGAGGAGTGAGACACATGGGCGGTTCAAGAATTATCCACACATGGATGAGGTCCTATTTACTTAGCCAAATTTAGAAGGAAAGGTCCTGGTCAAAGGGAGGTCCTTAGAGATTTCTATGCCAACTAGAACTCTATTCCTGCATGTAAAAGAAGCCTGAAGCTATTCTTGAACTCATGGATTTGTTTTGCCACCTGCATGCTATCTCGATAATGCAATCCAACATCCACCTCGCATAGATTTAATACTCATGACGAATGAGAGGGTGAATCCTTGGATTTTGATCTGTTCATCTGTTTATTACTGAAGAAATTCCTCTGAGATACAATTATCCATTTTCTCTATAAATATAAGCATTTGCAACGCAGATAGTTAGTTCTTGATATTGTTGTTTTAGCGTTATTTTGTTGTTCTGTAACCGAGAGACACAATACTCTGTTTCATAATGCAAAACTTTGTTTTTCACATGGTTGTTTAATTGTGGTTTGAAGTAATAGCTTGTTAGTCCAAAGCTGTGCAGAGGGCCCTTGCATAGCTGAGGTCCCTTCTTTCGTTTTTGTATAGTTTTTCATGTATATTTTCTCTCATTCGAATTGTATATTTCTCATGTTTTTCTTATGATCTTAATCATTCTAATCCTATACAAGTTTTTGTAGCTTGTCACATTTCTTACTAACATTGATAAGTGCACTTCAAAATAGGTCTTTAAGTCTGGTTACGCTCGAGCTTCTTAGTGTAATTTTTGCATCAAGTGGTGATGTTGAGACTTTCTTCCTCTGCTGAACTTTAGTTTCGTATTTCAGTTGTTTATGCTTTACTTAGTGAGATTTGTTTACTGTTTAAGATAGTTTAGATATCAGTTCTTCATGCTATATGATGATATTTCTGGAGCCTTTAGCTTAACCCCATTTTAGAAGTTAATTGGCGAGATATTGTGATTATAGGTGAAGTAATTAATTTTGCTTTCATTAGTATGCAAGTAAATAGTTTAGATGTCAGTTATTTCATGCTATATGATGATATTTCCGGAGTCTTTAGCTTAACCCCGTTTTAGAAGTTAATGGACGAAATATTGTGGTTATAGATGAAGTAATGGGCTTTGCTTTCATTAGTGTGCAAATTAGATAATTTAGATGTCATTCTTTTCATGGCATATGATGATATTTCCGGAGGTTTTAGAAGTTAATTGGTGAAATGTTGTGATTATGGGTGAAATCATTAATTAGTTTCTAGTTTCATTACTTTTTGGTTTGAGTTGCAACAGTTTATTAGATTTCAATTTTGCAATTAGATGGACGGCAAGATAGTAATCTCATTTTTAGTTTGGTTTATGTAGCTGCATGTTTACACTCTTATTCAAGTTTTGATTTTGTAGACAACATGTTTTAAGATCTCTTAAGTTCAAAGTTTGGAAATCATCACAAGAAGCAAGAGGATAAACCTTGTCTTCAAATCTACATCCACACTTGATCTTTAAAAGTATTCTTAAAATTTTGCTTTAACAACAGATTAGGATTTCCATTGCATTAGACCACTTTAGGAGACCAACAAAACAAAACCCAAAAAGAAGATAAAATTGAAAACAGTGAGGTAAGAAAAGGGTTGTCTAGCACATACAATGCTCTACATTCATCAGTTTACGACTCTCGAATTGATAACTTACGTAGCAATTTAGGACACACTAAATTGAGTAAACAATAGATCATATTGATCTTAGTGGATCTTAATCATCATCATCATCATGTAAAAATAAATGGATAATTAAAATGCTTTTCTTGATATAGTTCTATTTATTTTTATTTAAAATTTAAATTATCACCAAATTCATGCATGATACCTCTTTTTTTATGGGACAAGCCAAAGTTGTAAAAGTCTAATGAGGTGTACATACTCTATTCCCTTTGGATTTTAACTTATAACTTATTCGGAGGAAACACGTGTTAACCATTAAGCCCACTTGATACTTTACTTAAAAAAATCATTATTATTTCATTTAACTGACAACTTAAATTTTGAATAACAATTATAATATTACATTAATTTTATCAAGAGCGGAAAAACTGGCCTTGGATATAAAAAGCAAGTGAACTTCAGATCCCATACTACTCTAAACCCATCAAGTTTCAAAGTGTTAGATTTCTTCAAGATGACTCATCTTCTCTTGTTCCTCTTCCACATGTGGTTCAGATTTTGAGATGCTAACATTTTGATTAGGTTGGCCATGTGAAAGATTAGTGTTTTGATCTACACACTTGTGAGAATTGTGGAAAACATACTCATCGTTGAGATAGATGTTCTAAACACAAGAATCCTGGAAGAGAAAATATTTACCTTGGTTGGATGAATTCTTGGCATTGGTCTTCAAAAGCCAAGAAGATATATCGGTCATACCTCAGAGTTCATTCTTAAGTATTGACACGTCTTGTAGTAGAGATATCTTCATCTTTTCACCTTGTATCTGAAGGGAAACTGATAGCAGCTACTAGCTTCAAAGACATACGAAGTGATCCTGAGCCACAACTTGCACGAAAGACTATAACCAAAGCCTAGAGACGAAGTCAGCCGATGCTAGAGTCAAAGTTGTAGCTAGAGACAAACTCATGTTCAACGAGCATAATTTTGTTTGTGGTTAACCTCAAACCACCACTAGTAGAATACTTCAACTTTTGTTACCCATTTCATCAATTTGTGGTCATCTTTAAAGAATCATGAGGGAGCACTTCCATTTCACAGAAGACTTCAACTTCTATCCATATTTGGATTTGTTCTAGGAGTAGCTTCGAGTCTAGTTCCAAATTTGGTGGTCAACCTTGAACTACCATCAATAAAAGACTTTGTATTATGCTACTTCACTTAGTTTATGGTCTTCCTTAAACCGTCATTTCAAAGAGCATATTCAATCATTAGTTGTCATACACTTTTGTATTTTAGCTTTGTTTTTGGACTTATATACACCCCTTTAGATTAAAAAAACTTTTAAAAATATAATCCTCATAAGTCAAACCAACAAAAAAACAATATAATTTATTTTTAATTTGTAATATTGAAGACATAATTTATTTTTGATTTGTAATATTGAAAACATAATCCTTGAATATTATGTAAACAAGTTTACCATCTTAATTATATCAACTTTAAAATTAAACTTCAAATAAAATTCTTTTATAATTTGAAATTTTACTAAATAACGATAAATCACCCTTATTATTTTTCATTATAATTTTTTAACAAAATTAATTAATTGTAATAAATTTATAATCTTTCTATTTTCATTGCTACTACTCAAAGTTGCCTTACTAGGTGTCTAGATATGCAAGGGAGGGGAATATTGTGTGGACTTCTGATCTAGGTGGATATTGGTGGCCACCCATTCCACTTGGATCCCTCTAGTGCTTCTTTTAGTTTTTTCAGTTTCCGTAATTATAGCACAATTTACTATTTTTAGCAGTTTTTTCGGGTCCTAAACTTCCAGAGCCGTTTTGAGGCCCTAAACGACGTTTTTTGGGAAATCTACGGCCAACGATTTCTTTTGTCTAAAAATCTTCTTTTCCGTTGTAATACTTGGAGAGATATTTCCAATGGGCTATCATGCACATCAACCGGAGATAATATGACCAATTCGCGACCCCGGGAAGTTGACGTACCAACTTACCCAAAAATGAGGCCCACAATTTGGCGTTTCATCTTCTAGGGTTATGTTTTGGAAAGTGAAGGGTTTTTCCATTGTTTCTCAACAATAAATAGGCCTTTGAGCCTCATTGTAACACAGTTTAGAGGCATGTAGCCACACATCTCTTCTCAGAGATAAGCTACCATCGCCCTAGTTGGTTTATTT